>CM077181.1:4428785-4728785 GCA_039654105.1 Coreius guichenoti | reverse complement strand
GTATCACATTAAGCCAAGATGTTCGAAAGCATTAGCTGATTGAGAAGACAAACTGTGAAGTCAAAGATATATGGACTTAAATTTATTAGAGGATTCCGTTGCACATACAGCGCTCCGATGTTTTCCACAGGCTCTCTGGGTAAATTACTCTGAAACAAATGATGTCTGTAAAATAAAAAAAATTGTGCTTTTGAATCTAGCCTTCAGTAGAACTAATGCACGTTAATTCTCCGCTTGCATTAGTTCCAGCATTAGGGTGATCAAACGGAGAGCGAAATAATAAGAGATTTCCGAATCTTTACACCCTGAGCCATTTCTCTTAGAAGACAGCAGAAATTTGTTTTCCGCCTCTCGAGTCCTCTCTCAGGATTGGTCTCGTAGGGTGTGGTGTAATGGCTCGGCTCTGATGCCTCTATGTATGTTACCAATTTTTAGTGGAGCAGCATGAATAATTTAAGAGGGAAAAGATGGTAGAAGCAACAAAAAAACTATATCCGGGTGTTTGTCAAGCAGCCATCGCACCATGAAAGCTTCTTAAAAATCACGATTGTATCTCTGTCCCCGCCTCCTCGTGCCTTTGTCTTGTCTCTCTCCCTTAATAGCCTGTAATTGGTCCCCCATGGAACCGAAAAGAAAGAGCAGAGATGCGTAACTCACTAGTGATTACTCAGATTAAAGTGTGCAAGGAAAGACTTGGTCAGGCATGTACAAAAGAGAACTTCATGAATAAAACATGCTACAAATCTATGGCTCTGATCATGAAAGAAGGATGGCCCAGGGCCGGAGGGAGGCTGTTTTTGTGTTGAATGATAGTGGGGCCCGTAACCAGATCAGCCAAACAAGAGAATCACTTGGGCATCGAGTGCCGCATCGACACGACATCCTCATTAAACCCGTCCCCGGCGTGACGACTCCAATCTTTCGAATAATCCTACGAATATCTATTGATCTAATATGACTTCTGACCTGTAATGTTGCCAGAATCATAATCATACACTATTTGTTCGTTGGCCAGAGGAGAACTGGCACCCCGACTGAGCCTGGTTTCTCCCAAGGTTTTTTTCTTCATTCTGGCCCTGAAGGAGTTTTGGTTCCTTGCCACTGTCGCCTTTGGTTTTTGGCTTGCTCAGTTGGGGACACTTAAATTTCAACTATATTACTGATCTGCCCGCATTGACACTATATGATAATTGAAATGAGCTGGATGACATCACCGTTTTCACCAGAGCGGCTGTACAGCCGAATCAAATTCTGTTGCATTATTTTCCTGTTACCACTGTGAAGCTGCTTTGAAACAATTGCCATTGTAAAAAGCGCTATATAAATAAAGGTGATTTGATTTGATATGATTTTGACTTGGGTTTTGGTAAGAAACTACAAAGCGTAGCGGTTAGGGCTCTTATTTAAAAAAAATTAACAAAGTGAATTAAATTAATAGTGACCCCTGACCTGTATGGTAATTTCGTAGTTTTCAGAGCAATTCAAAAGAATTTACAGAGAACTTGCAGGGAATCATACAGAATGGTACCAGTTCTAAACTATTATTTAGTAGTTGCAAGCAAGGCTTGATATTAACACCCACCAACACGCCAAATGTGGGAGGATTTCAGCAGTGGCGTGTGAAGCAGTCACTACTACTAACCTACAGCCACTTTGGTGGGTTAAATTTTATATACAGTATAATGTATACATTTTTCAATTGTAGTCTTTTAAAAAAGGCATCTGAAATAAACTAAGTGCAATGTAGTGTTGTCAAAAATATCTGAAACGCTTCCAATACTCATTTTCCGCATAATAGATACACGATATCTCTCATATAGCGAGTTGACACACAAACCCGCCTCCTCTCACTCACTCGTTTCATTTGCTCCGGATGAATATTGTTGCTGTTACACGGCTTGAATTTCAGCGTGGGACTGCACGTATTGCGCATAATTTTACTCATTTTCACTGATTTTATGCTCACACCCAAAGTGCGTGCACATAAAGCCGCCTCTCAGGACTAAATTGAGTTATTTTTCGCTACTTATTGCGCTTAAACAGTCAAATACACACAAAATAATGTCAAAATGCCGGTCTTGGCGAGTATTCACGTGAACACAGTCAGTTATGTTTTAAGTGAACGTAAACAGTTGGGAAAGAAAACGCATGTTCAGGAATCGGATTTTGCTTGTTTTACTGTGTGTTGGGGATTCATTTAAAAGAACCGTCTCGTTAGGTTAATTCATTCAGGAATCGGATTTCACTTGTTTTACTGTATGTTTGATTCACTAAGAGCCAGCTCATTAGGGTAATTGCTTCAGGAATCGGACTTCACTTGTTTTGCCGTATGTTTTTGATTCACTAAAAATAACTTGCTCATAAAACTCATTTGTTAGGGAACTTGCCTGCTTTGGTTTTGCAGCATGTTTTTGATTCACTTAAAAGAACCGGCTCATTAGAGTCATTCGTTCAGGAATTGGATTTCACTCGTTTTTGCTGTATGTGTTTGATTCACTAAAAAGAACCAGCTCTTTGGGGAATCGGACTTCACTTGTTTTGCAGTATGTTTTTGATTCACTTAAAAGAACTGGCTCATTAGAGTCATTCATTCAGGAATCAGATTAAATTAGTTTTGCTGTATTTATTTGATTCACCAAAAAGAGCCAGCTCATTAGGCAATCGGACTTCACTTGTTTTGCAGTATGTTTTTGATTCACTAAAAATAACTGGCTCATTAGAGTCATTCCATCAGGTATCGGACTTTACTTGTTTTGCTGTATATGTTTGATTCACTACAAAGAACCCAGCGCATTTGGGTAATTTCTTCAGGAATCAGACTTCGCTTGTTTTGCAGTATGTTTTTGATTCACTTAAAAGAACCGGCTCAGAGTCATTCGTTCAGGAATCGCACTACTTGTTTCAGTTTTTTTCAAAAACATACTGCGAAACAAGAAATCGAATCGTTCTGGAATTGCACTACACTGTTTGTGCTCTAAATTCAAATGATGGTGTTGCGGTGTCAATGAATAAGTATTGCAGGAATCTCTGCCAGTGTATCTTTATACAGTGTTCCATCCACATTGGAAGATAATACTGTATATATACTTCCAAATTTACTTTGTCTATTTCTATTAATCTTTCGTCTTCCACAATAATGTAATTAATTTGAACTATCCCCAGCAAATATTAATATATGCAGCTTATTTGATTAATCCTGTCAGTAAATAAAACTTTTGACAGTGTTGGTAACAGTACAGATGTTTAGATCATTCTACTGTTGAGTAGAATCTGGCACCGAGGCCTTTCTCTCTTCATGATGGCTGGAAAGAAATGCGACAGAAAATTGATTTTGATGTCATAAATTGTACAACAGCCAGTATAGCACCCTTATGTGGCTATCTTTTGTTCTCAGGCTTACGTTAACCCCCACTGCTTCAACCTTTAAATCTGCCTCTTTTCTCTGCCTTATTTCATTTCCAAAATGTCATATTTGCTCCTTTTGCTCACTCCCTACATAAATCTGAATCCCTTATCAGGATACCCGCTACACCCCGGACGACACGGGATGGATCCCGTTATTTTTATCTAATCTCCCTCACCAAGCATATTCTGTGTCTGCCTCCATCTCCTCTGACAGGAAAGCTGCTTGCATTAGTGCTGTATCTAGCCACTGCGGTGCAATGTTTTGCCCTGACACCTCTCTCTGATAAGCACCCTCCTCCCCAACCCCCCGCGTGTGCGTCAGTGAAGAGGGAGTATTTTGCCACCGATGTCTCTCAAGCAAAAACTGATAAAATACCCAGCCAATAATGCTGCAGTGGAACATTATCTGTTAGGCCGATATTTCATTTCTCTGGGTTTGTTTTTCCTCTTTTAGGGTGGACTCGCAAGGTCTATTTCCGCCACACCAGGCTCTGTGCTGCAGGGCGACTTCCTTTGTTTATTCTCTGCAAATAAAATGCTGGATCGAGCAACGAAATTGCACTGAGCAGGGCAGCAAATCTAAGCAGTTGTTTATGGGATTGTACGCGCACGCTCAGCGTGAGAACAGCGCTCGGCTGGTGTTAAGTGTTAAGATATGAGCTGGAATGTTAAATCAAATGCCTCATTTGGTCTAAACTTTTCTGAGAAATGATGTTTTCGCGGTTCTGCTCAACAGGAGTTTTGCTGTGAAGAGTGGCTCTTTGAAGGCATGTTATTGGCAGTGCCCTGATGTGCCACCAGCTAATTTTTGGATCTGTGTTGAATTTAAACAGTGAATTACAACAGGGCTTGGTAATGGAAAAGCACTCAGGTGTGCCTGGCTTTAGCAATGTCTTTTTCATTGGATTTGGCACAGTGTGTGTTTGTGTATTTGTCTAGCCATGTTGTGCCACGTTTTTCACAGTTGTATGTACAGTGGTGCAAAAAAAAAAAAAAAGGATTTGTACACTTATACTACTGTTCAAAAGATATCATTTGACATTTTAAAAGACTTACTGACCTCGAGACAGTTGTGTCTGTATGTTATTTACTTGTTGATTTTGCGGGCAAATGATTTTCAAATATTAATAAGCAGTGAAGTGTATATATGTATGTGTATGCGTACAGTGGGGAGAACAAGTATTTGATACACTGCTGATTTTGCAGGTTTGCCCACTTACAAAGCATGTAGAAGTCTGTAATTTTTATCATAGGTACTCTTCAACTGTGAGTGACGGAATCTAAAACAAAAATCCAGAAAATCACATTGTATGATTTTTAAGTAATTAATTTGCATTTTATTGGATGACATAAGTATTTGATACATCAGAAAAGCAGAACTTAATATTTGGTACAGAAACCTTTGTTTGCAATTACAGAGATCATACGTTTCCTGTAGTTCTTGACCAGGTTTGCACACACTGCAGCAGGGATTTTGGCCCACTCCTCCATAGAGACCTTCTCCAGATCCTTCAGGTTTCGGGGCTGTCGCTGGGCAATACGGACTTTCAGCTCCCTCCAAAGATTTTCTATTGGGTTCAGGTCTGGAGACTGGCTAGGCCACTCCAGGACCTTGAGATGCTTCTTACGGAGCCACTCCTTAGTTGCCCTGGCTGTGTGTTTTGGGTCGTTGTCATGCTGGAAGACCCAGCCACGACCCATCTTCAATGCTCTTACTGAGGGAAGGAGGTTGTTGGCCAAGATCTCGCGATACATGGCCCCATCCATCCTCCTCTCAATACGGTGCAGTCTTCCTGTCCCCTTTGCAGAAAAGCATCCCCAAAGAATGACGTTTCCACCTCCATGCTTCACAGTTGGGATGGTGTTCTTGGGGTTGTACTCATCCTCCTTCTTCCTCCAAACACTCCAAACTTCAGACGGGCCTGGACATGCGCTGGCTTGAGCAGGGGGACCTTGCGTGCACTGCAGGATTTTAATCCATGACGGCGTAGTGTGTTACTAATGGTTTTCTTTGAGACTGCGGTCCCAGCTCTCTTCAGGTCATTGACCAGGTCCTGCCGTGTAGTTCTGGGCTGATCCCTCACCTTCCTCATGATCATTGATGCCCCACGAGGTGAGATCTTGCATGGTGCCCCAGACCGAGGGAGATTGACCGTCCTCTTGAACTTCTTCAATTTTCTAATAATTGCGGCAACAGTTGTTGCCTTCTCACCAAGCTGCTTGCCTATTGTGCTGTAGCCCATCTCAGCCTTGTGCAGGTCTACAATTTTATCCCTGATGTCCTTACATAGCTCTCTGGTCTTGGCCATTGTGGAGAGGTTGGAGTCTGTTTGATTGAGTGTGTGGACAGGTGTCTTTTATACAGATAACGAGTTCAAACAGGTGCAGTTAATACAGGTAATGAGTGGAGAACAGGAGGGCTTCTTAAAGAAAAACTAACAGGTCTGTGAGAGCCGGAATTCTTACTGGTTGGTAGGTGATCAAATACTTATGTCATGGAATGAAATGCAAATTAATTATTTAAAAATCATACAATGTGATTTTCTGGATTTTTGTTTTAGATTCCGTCTCTCACAGTTGAAGTGTACCTATGATAAAAATTACAGACCTCTACATGCTTTGTAAGTAGGAAAACCTGCAAAATCAGCAGTGTATCAAATACTTGTTCTCCCCACTGTATATGAGTATGAGTATGAGTATGAGTATGAGTATGAGTATGAGTATGAGTATGAGTATGAGTATGAGTATGAGTATGAGTATGAGTATGAGTATGAGTATGAGTATGAGTGTGTGTGTGTATATATGTGTATGTATGTGTATGTATGTATATATATATATATATATATATATATATATATATATATATATATATATATATATATATATATATATATATATATATATACACACACACAGTGGGGAGAACAAGTATTTGATACACTGCCGATTTTGCAGGTTTTCCTACTTACAAAGCATGATTTTTAATTTAATAGAAATCAGACTTTGCTTTTTTATTCAACATAATATTTTAAATAATAAAACAAATGAAAATGGCATGAGCAAAAATGATGGGACCCCTAACCTAATATTTTGTTGCACAACCTTTAGAGGCAATCAAATGTTTTCTGTAGCTCTCAATGAGACTCCTACACCTGTTAACAGGTAGTTTGGCCCACTCTTCCTGAACAAACTGCTCCAGCTGTCTCAGGTTTGATGGGTGCCTTCTCTAGACTGCAAGTTTCAGCTCCTTCCATAGATGTTCGATAGGATTCAGATCAGGACTCATAGAAGGCCACTTCAGAATAGTCCAATGTTTTGTTCTTATCCATTCTTGGGTGATTTTAGCTGTGTGTTTTGGGTCATTATCTTGTTGGAGGACCCATGACCTGCGACTGAGACAGAGTTTTCTGACACTGGGCAGTACGTTTCGCTCCAGAATGCCTTGATAGTTTTGAGATTTCATTGTGCCCTGCACAGATTCATGGCACCCTGTGCCAGATGCAGCAAAACATAACCGAGCCTCCTCCATGTTTCACTGTAGGTATGGTGTTCTTTTCTTTGAAAGCTTGATTTTTTTTTTTTTTTTTTTTTTCTTCTTCCTTCCATCTGTGAACATAGAGCTGATGTGACTAGCCAAAAAGCTCCAGTTTTGGCTCATCTGTCCAAAGGACATTCTCCCAAAAGGATTGTGGCTTGTCAATATGCATTTTAGCAAATTCCAGTCTGGCTTTGTTTTTCTTTCAAAAGTGGAGTCCTCCTGGGTCTTCTTCCATGGAGCCCACTTTTGCTCAAAAAGCGACGGATGGTGCGATCAGAAACTGACTTACATTCACCTTGGAGTTCAGCTTGTATCTCTTTGGCAGTTATCCTTGGTTCTTTTTCTACCATTCGCACTATCCTTCTGTTCAATCTGGGGTCAATTTTCCTCTTGCGGCCGCGCCCAGGGAGGCTGGCTACAGTTCCATGGACCTTAAACTTCTTAATAATATTTGCAACTGTTGTCACAGGAACATCAAGCTGCTTGGAGATGGTCTTGTAGCCTTTAACTTTACCATGCTTGTCTATTATTTTCTTTCTGAGCTCCTCAGACAACTCTCTCCTTTGCTTTCTCTGGTCCATGTTCAGTGTGGTGCACACAATGATACCAAACAGCACTGTGACTACTTTACTCAATTTAAATAGACTGAATGACTGATTACAAGATTGGAGACATGTGATACTAAATAAAGAAACTAATTAGTTTGAAACATTACTATAATCCAATTATTTATTATCTTTTCTAAGAGGAACCAACAAATTTGTCCAGGCCATTTTAGAATATCTTTGTAGAATAAGCAATAATTCATCTCTTTTCACAGCTTCTTTGATTTATTCTATGACATACCAAAGGCATGCAAGTATACATGATAAAATAGCTTTTAATTTCATCACTTTTCAGGAGGAATGAAGTATTATTTCAATGAGCTGTAAGGGTACCAACAAATGTGAGCACGTCTGTATATTAGTGCTGGGGAAAAATTAATCGTGATTAATCGCATCCAAAATAAAAGTTTGTTTTTACATAATATATGTGTGTGTACTGTGTATAATTATTATGTATATATAAATACACACACATGCATGTATATATTTAAGAAATATTTGCATGTGTATATACTGTATATATAATTTATCTTATATATAAATATAATTTTTTTTTTATAAAAATATAACATTTTTCTTAAATATATAAACTCAGCAAAAAAAGAAACGTCCTCTGACTTTCAACTGTTTTTACTTTTAGTAAACTTAATGTGTGTAAATATTTGTATGAACACTAAAAGAGTCAACACCATAAGACATAAACTAAAAATGTTTCACAGACATGTGACTAACAGAAATAGAATAATGTGTCCCTGAATGAAGGGAGGCTCAAAATCAAAAGTACCAGTCAGTATCTGGTGTGGCCACCAGCTGCTTGAAGTACTGCAGTGCATCTCCTCCTCATGGACTGGACCAAATTTGTCAGTTCTTGCTGTGAGATGTTACCCCACTCTTCCACCAAGGCACTTGCAAGTTCCTGGACATTTCTGCGGGGAATGGCCCTAGCCCTCACCATGCGATCCAACAGGTCCCAGACGTGCTCAATGGGATTGAGATCCGGGCTCTTCGCTGGCCATGGCAGAACACTGACATTGCTGTCATGCAGAAACTCACGCACAGAACGAGCAGTATGGCTGGTGGCATTGTCCTGCTGGAGGATCATGTCCGGATGAGCATGCATAAAGGGTACCACATGAGGGAGGAGGATGTCTTCCCTGTACCGCAAGGCATTGAGATTGCCTGCAATGACAACAAGCTCAGTCCGATGGTGATGTGATATACCGCCCCAGACCATGACGGACCCCCCACCTCCAAATCGATCCCGCTCCAGGGTACAGGCCTCGGTGTAACGCTCATTCCTTCGACGATAAACACGAATCCGTCCATCACCCCTGGTGAGACAAAACCGTGACTCATCAGTGAAGAGCACTTTTTGCAACTCCTGTCTGGTCCAGCGAAGGTGGGTTTGTGCCCATAGGCGGCGTTGTTGCTGGTGATGTCTGGTAAGGACCTGCCTTACAACAGGCCTACAAGCCCTCAGTCCAGCCTCTCTCAGCCTATTGCGGACAGGCTGAGCACTGATGGAGGGATTGTGTGTTCCTGGTGTGACTCGGGCAGTTGCTGTGGCCATCCTGTACCTGTCACGCAGGTGTGATATTCGGATGTACCGATCCTGTGCAGGTGTTGTTACACGTGGTCTTCCACTGCGAGGATGATCAGCTGTCCTTCCTGTCTCCCTGTAGCACTGTCTTAGGCGTCTCACAGTGCGGACATGGCAATTTATTGCCCTAGCCACATCAGCAGTCCTCATGCCTCCCTGCAGCATGCCTAATGCACGTTCACGCAGATGAGCTGGGACCCTGGGCTTTCTTTGGGTGTTTTTCACAGTCGGTAGACAAGTCTCTTTAGTGTCCTGCGTTTTTAGAACTGTGACCTTAAATGCCTACTCTCTGTAAGCTGTTAAAGTCTTAACGACCATTCCACAGGTGCATGTTAATTAATTGATTATGGTTAATTGAACATGCATGGAAAACATTGTTTAAACCCTTTACAATGAAGATCTGTAAAGTTATTTGGATTTTTACAACATTATTGTTGAAATACACAGTCCTGAAAAAGGGACGTTTCTTTTTTTGCTGAGTTTACATGCATACACAGTACACACACATATATTATGTAAACACAAACTTTTATTTTGGATGCGATTAATCACTATTTATTTATTTATTTATTTTAGTGGCAAGAAAAAGTTTGTTGAAAGTTGAAAACTTTTGAACAGGATGAAGATGTCCAATTTTTTTATGTATGTATGGTATGTATGTATGTATGTATGTGTGTATGTATAATTTTTTTTTAAAGATTTATGCATTTCAATTAATAGTAAAATTGCATCAAATTGAACTGAATAATCCTTACATATTCAAATTGAATAATTGATTAAGGATTGTTCAATTATACAATTAAAATATGTAAGGATTATTCAATTCAATTTGATGCAATTTCACTTTTTAATTGAAATGCGTAAGAAATAAAAAAAAAAATTATTATTATTATTATTATTATTATTATTATTATTATTATTATTATGCCAGACTCTTTTCAAGAGTTTTGATCTTTTAATGAAGGTTTCTTTTAATGGTATCAGTTGTCACCCTGACATTTTTTTTTAAAAATTTATTCTCCTAGAAAAATATCTATAGAAATTAAAACACATAGAAGTGTATTCATGCTATTGTATGTGTAAATTGCTTTATGTATTTTGTGAATAAATTAAAAGATAATAGATAGCTTGGTCAAGTTTGTTTATGCTATGTATATTTAAAATAAATGCCTTTTGTTTTGATTTTATTCAATAAAGCAAAGACATTCATTAAGTGTGACTGAATTGTCCAAACACTTTATGTGCCCGTTCTGGCTGTTTGTATGGGCTTTTGTGCCATTGTTTGACAGTGTGAGCCCTGGGGGTGGTGGGAACTGTTGGTTTCTGTGGTGAGGGTTGACATGGTGCTGGATGCTGGTCAGCAGGGCTTTTGGTGAAAGGCCGTTGTTATGTTGCTGAAGTCCACAGCTCCCATTTGCCCGGTTTGTCTGTCTGGGAGCTCTCCTGGCTGGGCCCGCGCCTGTGACGATGCTGACAGGATGACAGCAGGGGTGCACAGGGGTGAATGTCAATGTGGGCGAGCGCAGTTTCTGCATGATCTGCTGCACATACAAACTCACTCACACACACACACACACAGACGTATTTAGGTTTCTCAAAGGAGTGCGGCAACATCTGGTGATAGAGTGAGAAGTTTGCTTTTTAACAGAATTCAATTGGGAATTTTAAATGAGAATTCATAAGGCCTTCTCGCAAGTCAATAAGATATTATGTAGTATTGAGTTGTTAGAGTTTGAGACAAATCATTCCAGCATTTTAATAGATCTAGAAACGCAATACAAAACAAAATATAAACACTCTTCATACACCTGAATGGCTGCAGGCAGGTACATTGGACGCAATATTACAAAGACGCAAGAATAAATCCTAAACATAGCTGTAAAATCTCCAATATTGATTAAACCAGCCATCCACGTGATGTAAAAGAACACAGGACTCATCGGATTAGGTGACCACCTTCCACGGCTCCAAGGTCCAGTTCCAAGGTCCATGCTCGCGTGCCCATTGTAGGTGCTTTCAACAGCGGACAGGGGTCATTATAGCAGCCCCATACACAGCAGAGTGCGATGAACTGTGTATTGTGACACATTCCTCCCATAACCATCATTAAAATTTAAGTGACTTGTTCCACAGTAGACCTTCTGTTGGCTCTGACCAGACGGGATAGCCTTTGTTGCCCTTGTGCATCGATGAGCCTTGGCCGCCCAAAACCCTGTCACCCGTTTGTGGTTTGTCCCTCCTCTGACCACTGTTGGTAAATTCTCACCATGCTGACCCACAAGCCTTGCCGTTTCAGAGATATTGACCTGGTCGCCTTGCCATAACAATTAGGCCTTGTCAAAGTCATTCAGATAGTCTTTATTCCTGCATCCAACATGTTGATTACAAGAACTGATCTACCCAGACCTTAATATGCAGTCTTGTTAAGAGATGATCAACAATATTCACGTCACCTGTGACTGGTCATAATGTTTAGGCTCATCAGTGTATTGTTTATATGTAACACCAATTGTTTTATATTTATCCATCGTTTTATTTCAGTGGTCATTTGGAGTGCTTTATTTGATTGTATTTATTTCCCTCATTAAAGCCGTCAAGTACACGGTTTTGTACCTTTTGTCCGATTTTCAAATACTCTTTTGCTTGGTCACGTGTCTGAAACCTGCATGCTTTTATTCAAATGAACTTATATTGGTTTTAAGAAATACAAGCAGGGACGGTTTCTTCATTAGGGCGATAGGGCAATGCACCACCAAAGTGCGAAAGGGACATAATTTTCAATCACATTCAACCAGATTTTCGCTAAGTTACGCTAGCTGTCACTATTCTAGACCGTTCTGCCTCTGGATATATAGTCCAATCAGCGTCAAGTCACGTTCTGTGGAGTACCGCCCCCTTTTGGTCGATTTCACTCTGGCTGAGAACCGCCGAGACTGTTATCATAGACCTCCATACAAATATTATTTTTTTTCGAACTGCAGGCACTGCAATGCATTCTCTATGGGTTCCGGGAGGGCTGGGCTACATAACCTTAACTTGTGCAGCGATTGGTGGGAACAAACATAACTCTCTTAATAATCGTTAAGCTGAAGTGACATACAATAATTTCTTCGGTGCATAACAAATATTTCCATTTTGCTGTCAGGAGTGGACGAGCACAAAGCACAAACTTTCGAGAACGAGCGCCGCCGCTCCGAATAGATGGAGCGCAATAGAATAGGAGCGCAATAATTTTGACTCAAATATTTTGCTAAAATATTTGTTGAATATTTGTTGTTGATGAGCACAAATGTGCCATATGTACAAATTCAAACCTTCAAGTAAGTGTATTTTTATGATCGAAGTAACTGTTAAGTGACTATTGTAGGTTAATCAAAAGCCTAATAATTAGTCTGTGCTTTTGTTTTTATTTATTTTCATTATTAGTTTAGTGAATTTAACTTCTGCTTTAAAAAGCATGATTTTGTTTTTAGATTGTAATGTTACAATGTTAGAATGTAATGGGATTTGACCCCTTTTTTACACATAATAGGCTATCATAGACTACACGGTTACATTTACTGTTTGTTTTCATAGCCTTCAATATGAACATTGTAGGACAATATTGGGCAGGATGTGAATTTTTATTTATATATTTATATATATATATATATATATATATATATATATATTTATATATATATATATATATATATATATATATATATATATATATATATATATATATATATATATATATATATATATATATATAAAAAAATATATATATATATATATATATATATATTTATACACACACACACACACACACACACATATATATATATATATATATATATATATATATATATTATTATTATTATTATTATTATTATTATTATTATTATTATTATTATTTTTTTTTGTTTTTTTTATATATATATATATTTTTATTCAAATAGAAAAATGTAGAAAATACTGAGATTATAACGTATATATCGCCATTCAGCCCAAAGATACAGTGATACAGTGATTTTTTTTTTTTGGCCATATATCGCCCAGCCCTACCCTATGGCATGCTTTAAATGCTGAATTTTTCACGTTTTAGCTAAGCAGTAATGAATACATTATTATATCACTTGGTAAATGGTTATTTAAAAGTTAGTACATTCAGTCCTGCATTTATTTGGTTTGTTGGCGTCCACCCCAAACATTTTTAGCACGAGTTAATTTTCTTGGGAGTTGAACCCATGACCTTGGTGTTGCAAGCACCACGCGTTTCAGTTTGAACTATTGCTGTTTCAATAAAATACTGGGGTTCTTGTAAGCTACAGCAGTGTATGCATTGAAAGTTGTCTCATGGATGTAAAGCGTGTCTATGACTTGCACACAAATACGTAACCCGAAAGCAATGTCGGCAAGGGCTCGTATGATACAGTAATGTGTGAAGATTTGTTTTGAGCTCTGCCAAGCTGAGCGGCACTTATTATTATGAAATGACAAGAGGTTGTGGGGTACGGCTCAATCTGTTGCTGTGGCCTAGTTAGGCTTTCAAAAGATTGCCTGTAGATGTGAGGAGAGATGCCATGAATCAGGTGTGCGCTTCAGCCTGGGCCCAAGGCACAAATCCAGGGTGTGCTTGAAACAGACGGCAGCTGCCCAGTCAGACAGCCGCTCGTGTGCGATGACTGGTTTCAGACTGGCTTCCAGGCACCAAACCATCACATCTAACGATCTAGAACAAATTCAAATGAGATTTTGAGATCAGCAAGTGAATATTTAATGACTCCAGTTTTTATTTCTTGGTAGGACAGAATCATTGATGACACTGATGACTTTTTTTATTCGTTCAGTCAAGGCCCAGATATAGTTCATGTGAATGCGAAGAACAAACTGGTGTGACCTCAATAAGAACAAATTAGAACATTTGTTTGGAGTTTGTGGAGTTCGAAACAGCCAAAGCGAACTTTTCCAGTTGGTAAAGACCCCTACCCCTAAGTGAAGAACAAAAAATGAACGTCACCGTGAATATATCAGGGCCTTCAAATGCCAAATCGTGTGCACAGGCAATGACATAGGTTTGATTTTGATATTGGTGGAAACAAAAGCAGTACCCCTCCCATTTTTGCCTTTTAAGATAGACACTTGACCACAATTTCTTGTCATCTAAAGCCTTTTTATAAATATGGTAGCCATCACACTAATAACCCATAAAGAGAGTTTATGTCAGTATGTTCAGTACACAATTTTGATTAGGTAAACCAACTGACTATATGTAAACCAACCAAAAATATTAGGTCTACAATTTAGAATCATATTAGAATAGAATCATAATAGAATATCTAAACAAGAATACCTTCAGAGGTGAAAAAAACCTGTACGCTGTACATTATTTTAATATAAAAAAAAATGAATGACTGAAAGAAAACGTACCCGGGATCCAACTGTTGCTATAGTAACGAACACAACTTGCACAAGCTTTGGATTGACAGATAAACCCCACACTCTTATTTTAGTGTTGTTTTTAATTTTGTGGATATTTCAGCAAACCGTTTGTTTTATACACTTATTATGCACGGCCTTGAAAAAGAGCAGTTTTTTAGCACATTCACTCTAACTTCACAGACAAAGTTAATGGTATGACCCATTTCAGATGCAATTCAGTTGTTGATGGATATTGGTAGGGAGTAGGACGTGTCCCTAGCGTCCCTACTAAATTTTACGCCCTTGTGCACAGGATTGTGGGATATCATAGACAGTGAAGGATCAAAGAAGTCGACCAGATGGAGGCATCTCAGCTGACAGAATGCAAAGTGATCATTATATTCAAACTTGTCTTGATCCCTTCTTGTCTCCATAGACCGTCTGATAAGGCAGTATTTTGAAGTTTCGGACACAGTCCCAGAGTGCATACTGCTTATCTGTACGCATCAGTGAGCATAACCAGCACACACACACTGATACACGTACTGTACTTTCTTTCCGTCTTTTTTTCCCCTCATTTACAACACATTCTCTCATTCACTTGCTCATTCATCAACTTGTCCATAGGGGTGAACAGTTATGTCTCACACACACACACACACACACACACACACACACACACACACACACACACACACACACACACACACACACCTGCAGGCTAAACACATGCCCATAATCACACTTTCCTTGGCTATGATGTTCATATTGCATTATCATTTGTGCCAGTCATGATGCAGGACATCTCTCAGGATTTTAAAATCTGTTTTCTCTCCTTCTCTCTGAAACATTTTTACACTGTAAAAAAGATTCTTAGATCTAGTAAGTAATGCACTTTTTTATTTAAAGTAAAAGTAAATTAAAAAAAAAAAAGGTTTCCTACTAGTTTAAAGTATCAAGCATCTCAATGCATCACAGCACGATTAATGGATTTTTTTTTTTTTTTTTTTTGGTCCAACTATGCCTATACAGGGAAAATATGGTTTTGTTGTTCAGTCCAAATCAGGTTGTCTCATGATTGTCATGCTTATTATTAAAATCATTGTAGCGAATTAGCTCAGAGCTCAGACTTGTATTTCTTAGTACATTACTTGCATTTGCCCGGGAAGGCGTCCAGATATACGGTCGCAGGAGAAAGTCTTGATGGTTCCGTCCGATGGCTTTGCAGTGGCGATCGTTTCCTTCAGTGTTGAGCGAAGGAACGACTGTGAACTTGCATGGTTGCTTTGACTCCATCAAGGTTGAGGAAGTTGCACACACCGTGAGGAGTTGGGCCTGCTGGTGGCCGTATGGTGGCATCTGGTTTCCTGTCCCACACACACACGTGAGGCTGTGTGTGTAGGCCTTATCTGGCCTGGCCTGTTGGCCGGCTGATAGACAGCCAAGATGATGCGTCGTTTTGGTCCAGAGGGAGAAGAGAGGGAAAATCTGTGTGCCTCTCCTTAAGCCTGCAAGAAGTCCCACCCTTTATGATCGAGTTAACCAGTGGGATTGTTGGGATTTCCCAGCGGGAAATTCCTCTGTGGGAGATTTATGGCTCTTTATTTCAAGCAGGATTCAATGGGTCTGTGCCCATTTATACTCCAATTAATGCAACAAACACACATTGCTTCCTACAAGGAAGTGACATACATGAAAGTGTAAGTCGCGAAGAGAGCATTAATTTGATAGGAGACACGACATATATGAACTTACATGAACTAGTAAGTTGTTCATAAGACATGCATAAACGAAATAACATACAAGGGACACTTTACAAGACAGTTATATGCGTACATACAATGTCCTGGGGTGCATGTTCATTTATAGACGGTTTGTCTATAACTTGAGGCAAAAGCGTGTGTTTTACAGGCTTTGTGTCTTAACTATGGCCTTTTCCATGTGGCCACATTTTTTAGGGCCATAAAACGTCTTATCAGTTGGTATCCAGGATAACTGAGGACCTTTCTCTGTTGTGTTGGGGGAAGGTCTGTTATTAAGCACAAAGCATTTAAAACATATGTTAAATGTAACAGGCGATTGTGTGTCTGATTTGCCTCAGTCTCTACATCATCATAAATAAAAAAATAGATTTAATAATAAATAAATACATGCTTTTTTTTTTTTTTTTTTTTTAATTTATGCTTGTCTGTGATCTGTTGGGTACTGAACTTTGCATGTTGTTGGCCTGTCCTTTGTAATATTAATAAATGTCAGTGTTTGATTTTAAGGACATTTTTGTTTACTTTACTATAAACAAAGGGTTTTGTGTTAGTTAAAATCTGGCTTTCTGAAGTAGAGATCCACTGGCTTGAAGTCTAGTAGCTGTCGTTTCTGTACTGCAAATGTTTATTCTACTAGCTGCATACTGGTTTCTCTGAAGCTGGTTTTCCCAGCATGCACTGGGGCATGAATTATTAATATGGTTACACTGTTTGACTGTTTGCCAGTTTTATTTACACCGTTGGTGTTGATTTTGTTGTTGCGTTGTTGTCTAGATGTCAGGATGTGTTTGTTTCTCTAGTAACACTCGGTTGTTACCCTTGTCATGCCTCATGCACCAAGTCTTGAGGTCTGTGTGTAATGAGGAACAGTACTTCAAGTGTTTATTTGTATTGTGAGTGTGGTTTTTTTTGTTGTTGGTTTAAGACAACAAGCACTGTTTTTTGTAGAAAACATGAAATTAAGCATGTAATATTGAACAGTTTAGTGCCATGCACACTTTTAAGAGATGATCCAAATAGGCGATTGTTACAATGATGGCTCATGTTAAGTCATGGCCACTTCATGTTCAGTAGAAACGTTTAAATAATTAAGTAGATGAATTCAGCTCAAGAAATCCATTTAAAGGTTGCCTTCGTGATGCTGAGTGAGACACTGCTATTGCAACATTCTGCATACCAATATTACAATGTGAACGTGCATAATCTGGCTTTGCATCTTGGCACATGTTTTGTTGTGGTCTGACTCATCCTAAAAAGCAGACCCTCTGAAATTTGACTCTATACAGTCACTCAATAAATCACAGTAATGTGAGCGGAATGAAGAATACTGGGCTTTTCTTCTCAATATGATCTTGTTGGGAGTTGAGTGTTAACATCTTGATTAACCATAATGGAAATGCAATTTACATGCACAACAGAAGACGACCAGCTGTTCTTGTGCCTGTCTTGAGATTCTAACGGTTCTGAGCTTTGGGAGAAGCGCTTCTGAATTTTAATGTGATAATACAAGGTCATATGGCTTATTTTTGTTTGTGGTCTGAAAACACTGTATTTGAAAGCTGTAACCGTATAGTCTGGCATTATTTATTGGTCTTTAAAGAAACAATGTGCTTTTTTTTTCTTTTTTTTAAGCCAAATGACTTAATTTTTCTCTTCAAAACATTCAAAATATCCTTGTTGCCATATGGATGTAGCAAATTAGCTCAGAGGGGAAATATTAATAATTATTCATAACTCATTATGATTATTCATTATGATTAATTATGAATATTTGAATCAGTTAAATTGATTAACTTAATGTGGCTACATTAACATTACAATCAATCAATCAGTTCATCCTATGAACGTTCAGTATTGATAATTCATTCTAAGAAAAGGATATTTTTCATGGCCACAGAAAAATAATTCTTCCTTTTGTATTTACATAAGCGCTTAGAGCGCATAACAAGATCGATCATTTAAGTGACAATTTGTTTGCAGGCAGGGACTCAGAACCAACATATATTGTGCACAAACTTTAACTAAATCGCAGACAAGATTAAATGGACATAAAACATACAGACACAAAACATACATGGCAAGAGGTAAAGTTAAAGTGGTTAGAAAAACCGGGTCAGTACAGATGGATGAAGTTATGCCAAGAGTCTAAACCTGGGAGAACCATCCCTGATAAGCTCCTTTGTCTGAGCAAAGGAGTTTAGTTTTACTAACTACACAGCAACTTGTATTTCTTAGTACATTACTTGCATTTGCCCGGGAAGGCGTCCAGATATACGGTCGCAGGAGAAAGTCTTGATGGTTCCGTCCGATGGTTTTGCAGTGGCGATCGTTTCCTTCCGTGTTGAGCGAAGGAACGACTGTGAACTTGCATGGCTGCTTTGACTCCATCGAGGTTGAGGAAGTTGCACACACCGTGAGGAGTTGGGCCTGCTGGCCCAACTGGCCATATGGTGGCATCTGGTTTCCTGTCCCACACACACGTGAGGCTGTGTGTGTAGGCCTTATTTGGCCTGGCCTGTTGGCCGGCTGATAGACAGTCAAGATGACGCGTCGTTTGGTCCAGAGGGAGAAGAGAAGAGCGTGGGTCGGCAGCGTCTCTCTTAAGAGTCTTAGAGAAATCCCACCCTTGATAGTCGGGTTGACCAATGGGATTGTTGGGCTTTTCCAGCGGGAAATTCCTCTGTGGGAGATTTATGGCTCTTTGTTTTGAGCAAGATTCAATGGGCCTGTGCCCATATATACTCCAATTAATGCAACAAACGCACATTGCTTCCTACAAGGAAGTGACATACATGAAAGTGTAAGTCGTGAAGAGAGCATTAATTTGATAGGAGACACGACATATATGAACTTACATGAACTAGCAAGTTGCTCATAAGACATGCATAAACGAAATAACATACAAGGGACACTTTACAAGACAGTTATATGCGTACATACAATGTCCTGGGGTGCATGTTCATTTATAGACGGTTTGTCTATAATTTGAGGCAAAAGCGTGTGTTTTACAGGCTTTGTGTCTTAACTATGGCCTTTTCCATGTGGCCACATTTTTTAGGGCCATAAAACGTCTTATCAGTTGGTATCCAGGATAACTGAGGACCTTTCTCTGTTGTGTTGGGGGAAGGTCTGTTATTAAGCACAAAGCATTTAAAACATATTTGTTAAATGTAACAGGCGATTGTGTCTGGTTTGCCTCAGTCGCTACATGGAGTTCTGTACCACAATGGAACTGCAGTGGTAATTTGTACAGATAGTAGCATCAATTGTTAATGTGAACTTTGTTTCTGATATAACCTTTTTTGACAGTTTAAGCGCAATAAGATGTGAAAGAGGACTTCGTTTAATACTCACAGGATATAAATAAATCAGAAGTTTAGACTGATATGGCTTTAAAACGCATGCAGATAATAAAACTTTCATGATGATGAACTGCAATGTCACGTGAGCGCGATAGAGATGATAATCAAAAACAAAAAGATATTTTAGTTTTTGGCAGAGCATCTGAGGCATGAGCTGTACAGGCTCCGCCCTCTTCTGAAAAGTGGATTATGTTCAGTTTTAGTTTCGTTTTCACTGTTTTCCATTCCTGTTTGCCTGTGTTCCCTTTGCTAGTGTGTCTGGTTTTTGATTGAGTTTGCATGTGTTCCTAGTTACTTTTATTATCCCTGTATGTATTTTAAGCCCTAATTTTCCCTAGATTAATTGTCCGGTATGGTCACAGTGTTGTACTTGGTTGTTGATTTTAGCTTCTGAGTTTTCCCCAGGTATTCCTGTTGGATTTATTAAAGGACAGTTTATTTTGTACTCATTCCTCTCCGTGTGCTCATTACAGCCTCAATCGAGATAGATTGGCTCAGTTAATTTATAATGTATATGCAGTACCACAGAGGGTTAATCATTCTTTGTTTTTCAGTATTAATTCATTTTAATCGTATGACTAAAAATTTGCATTTTCACCATCATAAAAATAACTCTCCTAATATTATATGGCTCTCAAAAGGATGTTTAACAACATTTCACAATGTTCAAACATTTAATTGGGATGTTCTAGTAATAGCCTTATAATTAACACTCTTCTTTTAAAAACTAATACCAGCCCTATCCTGGATCGTCTACTATGTTATAACAGAATGCGTTACTCTCTAAGGGCTTTGTTAATTCTAATTAAAACTTGCAACCTGCAAAACTGGATAAACAAGAAGCAAAGCTCTGTCCAACAGAGACATTCTCATCAGATTACAGAGTATGTCCATGTGCACTGAATCAATATTTATTCCATATTTGTCCTTCAAATATCTGAAATCCTTCAATACCCACCTCAATTCTGATGGTGTTTGTCTTGCGTGTGTGTGTGAAATTCTAGGATATCATCCGCATGGAGCCTGACTAAACTTTCATTTGAACACTCAAATGCAATAGGCTAGCAAAACCAAAAGCAAATCCTTGGTTGGCTTTACGTGTACATTTGACCATGAAGCATTGAGACATTCATGAGACATTCCCTCTCATAAACCATGGATATAAAAACTATGAGTGATAAACACTGTAGCTAGTGCCTTTTTTTGTCTGTCTTTCTCTAGCAGGTTGTATGTTATTCTTCTTTATTCATTTGTGGTGAGGAAGAAGATTTGTTCTTACCTTTCCATCACATTCCCAGACTTGCATAAGATATCTCTCAATCTGTCACTCGCTGTAAGGTTTTATAACACTTATTACAAAACTGATTTCATTATTATATGCTGGAATGAATAACCTTGTCACGCCTGCTAACAGATAATGGCAGGCCAACACCTGTTCATGTATTCGAGTTCAGTAATCCATGTCGAAACTGAGTGTTAATGCATGCTGTGATTAAGGCAAAAGGGAGCCATGCCAAATACCAACAAATTCAGAAATTCATGAGAACTTTTCAATGAAATTCCTATCCCGATAATTTGTAATGAGAAAAAAAGTATTTTTCATTAGACTTTTTCAGTGGAACCCAGTATAGTTTGCACTTTTATATGAAAAAAAAAAACCTGTCGTTACTGGGAAAACCTGAAAATTATCTGGAAAAACTTTTTCATCACTCCAAAACTAAGTAAAATAAAATGACCATGAAGTAGTTTTGGATGCATATAGAACTTTAAAGGGTTTTGTCAGGCACTTGATATTTTAATAACAATTAATTTTGTTTTAATTCATTTTTTTCATTCTGATTAAATGTTATGAATTAAACAGCACATAAACATACTTTATCACTAGAAACGTTGAAATAACCAGTTAAACATTAAAGTATCATGCAGTTATTAAAGACATTTCTCCTTTTTTAAATCCTTTTTGGCATTAAGGGTTCTGTAAGAGTCAAAATATGCTAAGAGGTAATAATGGAACAACAGTTTTAAAGTGATTTTTCAGTAATATTTACAACAGCATCTGCATTTTCATGGGTTTAAATAAAATGTTTGTTATAAGAAACTACAAAAAGAACTTTGCACATCAAAACCACTCCTTTTCTGGTAAAAAAAAAAATGAACTTGATTTTCAAGTCAACGAATTTGCGACAGCTGCATGTAACATTTTTGACAAGCCAAACATGTCAGCCTCTGAGTAACATGTAATTCATGTAAGCCACCGTAAAAGAAGTATAATGAAGTACACAAAAAGCAATTTGAATGTCTCCAGCACTTATATAATTAGCCAGAAATCAAACATAGTTCTCCCCTCAGGCACATTATCACATCCGTCAAAAATTTAAGCTGGCTGTCGGTTGGAATATTAGAACTATAATCGTCACTTCACTTAGTACTTGCTGACTATGAAATAAATAATTATTTCATCTAAATCATCTTTTCAAATCCACATCATTTGAATATAATGACATCGATGTCTGTCAAAAAATAACGTGCACAATACATGGTAGTATTTACGAGAAGCAGAGGTCCAGGGAGTACATGCATTTCCTAAAAAACCCACACTACCGGATGTTTTGACTATAGGTCATCGCTTTTCGAGAAGAAAATGGCGGCCTGAGAGGCTTCAACATGCTGTCTGTCAGAGATAATAACGTATGTAATGCATAACGCTTGTGAGTATACATTTGTTCTTCACTCGCTGAAATTGAATCGGAATGCTGTCTAACACTTGATGGCTGCTCTGTCAAGTCTTCTTCGTCAGTTAGGAACCTGGGTGTGCTCTTTAAAACCAATCTTTCATTTGAAAGCCACGTTTCTAGCATCTGTAAAACCGCATTCTTCCATCTTAAAAATATATCTAAATTACGACATATGCTGTCAATGCAAAATGCAGAACAGTTAGTTCATGCGTTCATGACCTCAAGGCTAGATTATTGTAATGCTCTACTGGGTGCCTGCCCTGCACGCTTAATAAATAAACTCCAGCTTGTCCAAAACACAGCAGCTACCTAGCAGTTGTTTCATTTTCCAGTAAAAGATGATACATTTTTACATGATTTGTTACATTTAATTACCCCTTTGCAGATTTGGACTCATAGAAACCCACTGAACCTTTTTTTCCCTAAAGCCGTGCTCAGAATACAGGAGTTTTTTAAATCCTAACTGATTGTGAAATCTGGTTGCATCACGCACGTAAGGAGAATCAGATTTTCTTTTTTCAAATCTCAAACCTGCACACACTACAAGCATTGAAAATCATGGCGCATCACACACCACAAGATATTCTTAAGATTATCATGCCAGATTTAGCACCTCACATGATCTCACGGGGAAGCAGAAGTTAATAAAATGGATACTGTGTCGTGGCAACTTGCTGTAGACATTATATGAGGAGTCATTAAAAGGCAGTTGTGTTGTTGCCACATTTCGACCAGCCGCTCCTCATTCTCCGTTGTCCACCGGACCCGTACAGCTGGTTGTCACAATTTCAAAAGTTCCTTCGCTTCCGTCTCCTTGTAGACTTGTCTCTGATTGGCTATTGTGGAAACACTGATGTAATCATACGCGTAATCATCCCGATTTAAAATCCTAAATATCAAACATGTTTGATATTGTCTGGCCGCCCCGATGTGTTGGCGAGCAGATCGGGAGGTTTAAGATTTGATCTGTGAACGCCTCACATTACCAGATATTCTGGGCCGAACATTGGAACCGACCGATGCTCTGGGCATGATTTTTATTCTCGGGAGGTGTAAATCAGGCATAAATCATTCTGAAACTCCTGTAGTATGAGCTCGGCTTAAGAGTGCACCTATTAAACATGAAAATGCCTCAGTAACATTAGATTTTGCTGAGACATGTAATTGTTTAATTAACCTAGCTTAGTTAATTTACTCCCTCATGTAGAAGTAATTCAGACTGATTAGTCCAAGTCTTAGTTGCAGGTGAGCGATTAGTGGTTGATCCAAAGGAGTCCTGGTTGCTTTGGCCTTGGCAATCTTATCTTAACCTTGGACAATCAGACAAGCGCTCCACCATTTAAACTGTCATTGAAAACAAGGACATTGTCACAGGGGGCTGTGTAGAATCTAGATTCAACAACTTGCAGGCCTTGTGGGGTTTGGACAAAAAGAGGCCTTGCATATAAATAGGGTAAAAGACAGTCTTGTGCCTTGGAATAAGAATCCTGTGATCTCATATCCAATGCAAATACTGGCATTTCATAAGTTCAGTTCTTCAACAGTGCCTTGAACTCATGTACTGTAGAGGGTGTCGGCAACTGAAGACAGAGAGAAAAAGGAAAGAGAAAGTTTGTGGGAGTTGAGTTGTAGTTAAACATTTTTTCTATTAATATTCAATGTGTAGGAATAAAGCACATGAAACAGGCTCAGCAAGGATGCTTAAGTGCCGCCTGTCAATCCTCCAGCTCAGCCCCTCGTGTATGGCTTTTCTCTCTGTATGTGGAGATGACAAAAACCACCCACGTTACCAACTGCATCCTCTTGAACATTTGAATGACAAGTGATGAAGAAGCTCAGAAGATCAACATTTAAGACTGAGTGTCAACAGGAAGGGAATATTTTATTGTTCGTAGAGAAAGTTGTCTCCCTCGGTCTGAAATAAAACTTTTACTTCTCCACTTTGACTGTACTCGTGTTGATGTTTAACAGCATTTCCGTGAAGTGCTTCTTGAATTGGCTTTATTAAATTTCCTCACCGGAAGGTCAGACAGGCATTAATAATCAGCTGTCACAGGAAGGTCTCAAAGTTTCTGCTTTGCAAATATTGTTCTTTATCAAGTGAATGTCATTTAAAAGGTCTATTTTTGTTGTTGGCTTCTGCCAAAAAGTTTGGTTTCATGCCATAATTTTAATATCTCATTATTGCACTTTCGTGGAAACAAGGGATGGAAATTAAAATGAGGGCAGAGTAGAGAAAATTGATGCTTTGAAAATGAAATGAGGCTTTTGGAAATAAAATAAAAAAATTAAATGATGTGCAAAAGAATAGCTATTCTACAGCCAGCATTATCCTGATACTTTCTCCAGTATTGATAAAAAGAGAATGAGTGTCGGTTTCTTCATCTACTCACTGACCCCACAAAATGAGTTTCTTTTAAATTGAGATTTTCCTGATTAAAACTGAATGAGACTTCTGTCAAACAAAATATAACAATTACATTTGGACATTTATTGTGATTTGATCACTGAAGAGACCTCCTGCTTATAAACTGTGAAACACTGTACGAATTTTTAATTCAATCCTGATAAGGTTTCAAACCTGGAGGTTTGAAATAAAGTAATCTATATGTTTTCATCAGGTTTAATGAAAGTAATAACGTTTCTGAGATTTGCAGAAGGTGTTTGTATTGATGGTCTTTGATTTCTCGAGTCACTCTGGGCTTGTGTAATGCAAATACGATCCGTAATGTACCTCATAGGCCGCCGTTTAAAGCAGACAGCGCAGAGTCTGCTAACATAACAGTGTAAATCCTATTAACCTAATGGATAGGACCAATAATGCAGCATAACCTCCAACGCAACCTGATTAGCACAGATGTTGTATTTGCAGGGATTTGCCAAACTGGCTGTCTATGCTGGCCCCTGCTAGGTAAAGCCTATAAGCTTCTTTATTTCCACCCCAGAATTGTGTAGTTTAGCATTGTGGGAGCTTTAGAGGTGAAGGGAAATTACGTGCTTCTAAGTAGCAATTCACAGTTACATCGCAACCCTGCAGGACACAGACCATGATCAAAACAAAAGGTCTTTCTGGGTCCAGAGTAGATTTATGGAGAACTATGTGTGTCTTTATTGCTCCACTCTGGATTCTCTGTGTTCTAATTGGTCCATAACTTATAATGTTAATGTAAGAACACAAAGAAAGCAATGGCCCTGCCGCATCAATACATCAAGAGAGTAATCCTGCGCTACAGACTAAAAACCGGACGTGCCGCAAGCTACCATCCCTGGAGTCGCAAAATGCCAAGCATCCAGTCCTGCTTAGCCATCTATCTGCATTCCCCAGATGTTCTTAGTACATTGAGCGAACACTTGCTTATGTGATTGAACCCGTGTTGTCACTACTGCACTGAATTCATTACAACTCTTTAAAACGTTTGTTTTTTTTTTGTTTTTTTTACAAAATGCATAGAAAGAGGCTACTTGCCAAACTCAGGAGGACGAATTAAATCGTATACGAGCTGAGCCAATGAATAGAAAATAACTTTTGCAATAGTGTTACCAAAATATTATTTTTTTTTTATTTATAAGTGTTTTGTTTTGTTTTTGTTTTATTTGCTTAACTAGCAGTAATTATGCAAACAAACACATTCATTTCTTTAATTACTTGGGTGATAGGGTTAATGGTTGACCTTGAGGAATGAAATCAACACTACAATTGAAGAAAAGATGAAAATATTTATGGAAAGTGCCAACTGGTTGTGAAAGCTGAATTAATTACCAGCATTAAAGACCTTATTGTGTTTCTAGGTATGATTTCATCTTACAGCAGCACTGTGTATTTTGTTTATTTGCTGTCAGTTCCTAAAGGGCAAAATTGCATATGTGATATGCCATATTAGAATTTCCCCCTTTAGTCAATAATGTTATCCCTTAAAACTCATCTTTGATCACAAATGACATATTTAAACATTTTTTCCTCTGAATTTTTTTTCTTCATGCCTTAAAATAGCTTGAATGTACAGTGGGGAGAACAAGTATTTGACAAGTATTTACACTGCAGATTTTGCAGGTTTTTCTACTTACAAAGCATGTAGAGGTTATCATAGGTACTCTTCAACTGTGAGAGACGGAATCTAAAACAAAAATCCAGAAAATCACATTGTATGATTTTTAAATAATTAATTTGCATTTTATTGCATGACATAAGTATTTGATCACCTACCAACCAGTAAGAATTCCGGCTCTCACAGACCTGTTAGTTTTTCTTAAAGAAGCCCTCCTGTTCTCCACTCATTACCTGTATTAACTGCACCTGTTTGAACTCGTTACCTGTATAAAAGACACCTGTCCACACACTCAATCAAACAGACTCCAACCTCTCCACAATGGCCAAGACCAGAGAGCTGTGTAAGGACATCAGGGATAAAATTGTAGACCTGCACAAGGCTGGGATGGGCTACAGGACAATAGGCAAGCAGCTTGGTGAGAAGGCAACAACTGTTGGCGCCGTTATTAGAAAATGGAAGAAGTTCAAGATGACGGTCAATCTCCCTCGTTCTGGGGCACCATGCAAGATCTCACCTCGTGGGGCGTCAATGATCAATGATCACAACTAAGGAGTGGCTCCGTAAGAAGCATCTCAAGGTCCTGTGTAACCCGGGTAATCAGGTTACCAGTTAAAAGATTAAAGATGATTTAAAGGTTAAGTTGAAGAAAACTAAGAAAAGGGAGGAAAGTTCCAGAAGGAAAACTGTTTTGTCCAATCACGGCTCTCATTTCAGTGACTGACTCTCCTAAGAGCCAATGTTAGCAGCACATTCATAAGTCCCTCCCACAGGCTGCGCCGGCGCTGCTGCACTGTCAGCTTGAGCAGAGAGGCAGAACGAGCCAGACGAAGCAGCTGCACAGAGCGGTATTCAGAGGCCCTCCGTAAGAACTTTGATATAGAGGAAGATCATAAGATCATATTTATGAACGGATGCGGCCACATGAAGCTGTCATCTGGGTGAGAAGATGACGAGGCAAGGATTTGTGGAGTAAAAGCTGATGCAATCCAACGGAGAATCAGTGTTGCAAATGAGCTTGTTTCTTTGAATATGAGAAGTTATTGCCTTGGTGAGTCACATTCTAAGTAATATCATATGTGAGAAAAGAGTCACTAACTCAATAGGTAAATTGATATGAGAAGTAATTATATGTAGGCCGCGCGAGTATAGCGTGCGCTGTAGTAATAGCACGAGGGCTAAAGCTAACTCACGTGTGAAAGTGCTAACGAGCTAATGAAATGTCATAAAGTGTGACGATTAAGTGTCAATAAGTTCAAAGGTGTTGAAATGATGAGTAAATGTGTTATTTGAAGTGTGTATATGATATTTGCTGTTGATGTTTGAATTGGATATTAATGGTTGTTCTGCCTTGTGTTGTGCAAGGCTGGGTTTTTTTTGTTCTATGTTTATTTCTACGTGATCTCCTGCGAGAGTTTCCTGTTTGTGCCACATTTAATCCTTATGGAGAATAATCGTCTGTGTATCGGACGCGATTGAATGTGCACAGTGGCGAGCTACCCACGGACCTGTTTCTACTTTGAACTGTGCTTTGAGATCGTCAACTGGAAGGAGAGTTCCAATTTTCCTTGTTTTTTGGACACGAAAGACTTTTATTCGACGAACTCATTTGATATTTTTGCTTCAAAAAGGAGAGATCATCTTTTGAACTGGAACGGATCGGAAGAGTTCAACAACTCTTTGAACTGAAACATTTGATTCACGAACTTTGGTCAACTGAGTCGTTTGATCCATGAACTTTATTCGATTGAATCAATTAATGGATTTGTGCATTTTCAACTCATATTGTTGATATACTGTTGGGTTTGAAAGGGAAAGTGATTTATTTCAAGGAATTCTCAATCATATTTAGTGTTTTCAGTCAAATTGAGTGTCCAACTATATTTCTTTTGTGTTACTGAATATAATATCTTGTTGAAGGTTATATTATTGTAAAATACTTTCCTCAAAGTGAAAGACATATTGCTGTTTTTTTTGATAATTTCCTTTATTTTTACATTGTGTGAAGTGTGAGAAACTTCAAATTGAATTGAATCTGTCAAGCTGTTAAATTCTTGGTCAGAAGAGTTGGTTAACTGTTTTGATTCTCACTGTTACCAATTAATTGTTCATACTTGTGATTTATTTACTTGAAACCAACTACAAAAAGAGAAATTTTCTATATTAATACAATTTACTGAATCAAAACAAAACTTTGTCAACCATTACTCACCTGCTGCATCATCTCCTCCCTCCAGTAGTTGTTCCTTACTTCTGATATGTATTGGCCCATACTGAATATCATTACTAGGTGTAGCACATCAGTTACATTGCACGCTACATGCTACACCTGGAGTGGCCTAGCCAGTCTCCAGACCTGAACCCAATAGAAAATCTTTGGAGGGAGCTGAAAGTCCGTATTGCCCAGCGACAGCCCCGAAACCTGAAGGATCTGGAGAAGGTCTGTATGGAGGAGTGGGCCAAAATCCCTGCTGCAGTGTGTGCAAACCTGGTCAAGAACTACAGGAAACGTATGATCTCTGTAATTGCAAACAAAGGTTTCTGTACCAAATATTAAGTTCTGCTTTTCTGATGTATCAAATACTTATGTCATGCAATAAAATGCAAATTAATTACTTAAAAATCATACAATGTGATTTTCTGGATTTTTGTTTTAGATTCCGTCACTCACAGTTGAAGAGTACCTATGATAAAAATTATAGACTTCTACATGCTTTGTAAGTGGGCAAACCTGCAAAATCGGCAGTGTATCAAATACTTGTTCTCCCCACTGTAACTCTTTGTTTCATTTAGTACATGTGGATGCATGGATATGCAAATTAGCCCCGCCTCCACTCACTCACACCAGCTCAGAGATCCAGCTCGCTCAACTTGTAATAAACGCTGCACAATGGTATCGCTCTTTACAACGTTGGACACATAACGGTAATTAATATGATTAGCATTTTGCTTGACTACATTATCAAACAGCTAATAATGTGTTGCTAATGTTAACATGTTCCCGTTCGCCATCTCAGTCTGCCTTCTAAAAATCAGTATCCTTAGAAACGCTTTGAACATCATAGAACGTCAGTGGAGAAAGGCATATAGTTCATCATAACATCATAATATGCATCATGTACATAATTCACCCGTTATATTGCGAAATGTACCAGATTTTTCATATCAACAGAAAAATATACCAGGTTAACCTGGCTTCTCTTGAGACTCCCCTGCTTCGCAGCATAGTTAATGATATGCTAAAGCCTGCCCTCACGTTGACGTGATTGGTTACAAGGTAGTTTGTGACGTCAGAAACAGTTTGTGACGTCTTTGGTTCACTGGGAAAAAATACTCAGCAATGGTGTTGAAATTTGCACATGGTTTATCTTAAAGCATATTAAAACACCACATAGACATAAAAACAACATTAAAAACTTGATTTTCACCACAGGGGGTCTTTCAGTTTCCTTGATTCAGTTATAAGCAGTTCAGTATAACTGTGCAGACATATCTTGAGGACAGTATAACAATATGTCCAGCTTCATTCAAGCATGACCTATCATTCTTGACCAGACTCTGCAGCAACATTTCAGGGAGATCTGTATGACTGAATGTTTGCTTCTTTCTGTGAATCTTTTTTTCCTGTGGGCTGCATAGGAGACCTATAAAAAAGAGAAAGAGATACAACTAAAACTCCATGTTGATATCTATCCCTTTGCCTCAAGGCCTGGCTAGTGAGAAAACAGGCTGACATATGTGTTCCTTGGCAGGGGTTCGGAAAGGTTGGCGCACGCCGGTTTCCGCTGCAGTAGGGGATCCTACTCAGGTGTTCCCTAAAGAAAGGAGGACGCTACAGGAGAAGTCATGCCACTGTCAGCCCATGAGAGGGTAATCAGGAAGTACTGTGAGATGCAATCAGCACTGATGTGTGCTGTCCACAGGAGTGCCTGCTTTCCCTGCCACTTGCACATATGCTGGCACATAGACGTCTTCCAAAAACCATAAAAAATTCATACCGACCCCAAACTTTTGAATCCGTAGTGTACAGTATATATGTCATTACTTACCCTAATTGCCATCTTTTGAACACCAAATGAAAAAGCATATTTTTCTTCCATTTAGTTTGTAGTGTCTGTCAAGCTCAAAAGAAGACTAACAGAGCTGTCTGTGACTTTGGCTGCATATTCCAAGTATCGAAGCTATACAAAGGCTTTGTGTGATGAACAGGCCGAAATTTATCCATCACTTTTAAAAAATAAAGATTTCAAAAGGGGGGTTTTGCAGTGATGCCATAGGAAAAAAAATGTTTTGGTTCCCAAAGAACTTTTCAGTGAACAGTGCACCTTTAGTGCAATGGAAAGGTTTCATGGATGTTAAATGATCTTTATGGCACCATTGATGCCAATAACAAAACTGTATTTTTTTTAATGATTTACTAAAAATCTTGGACATCATGCCATTTGATCATAAGATATACAAGAACCAATCGTCCATATAGACATCCAGCCTGCACCATGAACACCATATTTAAGAGCTTTTCTCAAGCAATCAAATGGCTTGCAGAAGAACTGGAATATAGTGCACAAGTCAAATGGACTGTTTTATGGTGCTCTTTGAAAAGATTCTCTACAAAACTTTCCTTTTATGTTCAGTGAAAATATAACAGCATATGGGTTTGAAATCAATGGCCATGAAACTTGTCGTTTACACGACAACGATGTACTAAAAACAGAGGACAATGTTGTCAAGACGGTCACCGTTCACACAGATCTGCGAAAATGATTAAAAAGGCTGTATTATGCATGCCAGGCCAGCAGTTGGCGATGTCATTTTATCAAGAAACAAATAAATTTTTTTTTTGTTTGCATGGAGACTGTAAAGGCATCGTTTTCAAAACCTTGCAATTTGAAACCTGTTTTTAAAAGCTTGCATTTTCAGGCTCCCAAAACGCCGTTGTCGTGTAAATGAATGGCCAAAACGCATACGTTTTCATACGTAAACATACCCTAAACGACATAATGAGAACGGCTGAATAATTGACTTATTGATTGGTTGGTTGGTTGGTTGAGGTGAACTATTTCTCTACTGGTCAAAACTCAAGTTTTTTTCCCCATTTTACTTCTTTTTTTTCTTTTTTTTTTTAATCTCTCTTGGTGCTGTTTTAATGAGACTGATGTATTTGTTGTCCCACAGTGATTGACAAGGATCTCTGCATTAGTGGGTAACCGCCTGTCAATGGGAAGTCTGAACTCCTGCTGAGCAAATCAGAGTCACCCGTTTTGCGTGAGCATTCCGGCCTCAAATTTAATGTGACAGTGAGCTCCCACAGGCTTATTGATTAGATCGACCCTTAAGGTACTCTGGGTACATATTTATATTTCAGGGAGCTGCTGTCTCCGTGAATTTTGTCAAGAAAGACTGGCAGATGCGGAAGCCCATTCCTTTGGGTGATCATTTGACAGTCATATCTCACCTATGACTTCCTAAGGGAACTGTATAAGTAATGTCTGCAATTTCAGTGTTCAAGACAACACATTTTGTACCTATATGAACTAAAGGTCCAACACACTTTCATGGCAATTCGTAACAGTTTTACGTTTTGGCGAACTGGTGGCGAATTCATATACATTCTTACAATGTAATTTGTACACTTTTATACAATCTGCAATCTTAAGTCCAATTAGGTTTAGGGGTGGACCTTCATGTTTACTTTTTTCAAAAAATGTTACATTTGCATACAACAATTTCATACACTCAAATCGTACAAGTCCGTACGAATTTGCCACCAATCCACCAAAATTTAAAAGTAACATTTTCTTCTAAGATCGTGTTGTAATAATCAGATTGCTGTTTCAGTACCTATGCTGGACCCGTGACAAAACCAGCATCTCAAGACTGTCTTAATCAGCTTAACCTCCGACGGCACCTGCTCAAATCTCCCAGCATGTTATGCATTCTTCCATCCTAAAACCTTCTGATCTTTGTTATCTCACTGGTAGCTGTCGACCTGCCAGTGGAAACTTGGCATAAAGTGTCTCTACTGATGGTTTGTGAGTTTTTTTTGTGATGTTTGTGATTGGTTTTATGAGTGTGGAATGAGATGATTTATATAGATGTATTTGTATATATCTGACAGGAGGCTCTCTAATCCCAAAATGATTGTCTTCCTTTGTTTTTCGTACAATCCATTAGCTTCCCCCAGTTTGAAAATTAGATTTAACATGCCATAGCCTTCAGCAAGGTCTCAGTGTTATCTCCTTATAAGAAAACCAGTCTTGGCTGCCCCTTTCCGAACATTATCAGACTTTTGTTGCATTACGAGAAACCACACAGGTGCTACAGCCAGTACAAACCCTCAGTTGTCTCAAAAAAAAAAAAAGAGCAATTCTCTGTTTTTTCCACTCTAATGTTTTTTTAAAAGACATTTACTTGCAGAAACCATGATATTCTTTGAGTTTAAGTAAGAGAGGCAAATCATATGACTAAAAGGATTCTTTGCCTTACAGGTATCAGATTTAATTTCAGCCGCTTTCCCTCAGTAATATCTTTCACAGTTGTACCGCATTGAATTTAGTCTCGCTTTCTAATGATGGGGTTGCGTAAGACTGTATGGCTTCAGATCTTACTAATGTGTTGGTTGTTGCATTTGGGTCAGACTTGGAGGTCATGATTCAACTTAGATATTTAGCCAGAGTAAGAAAAGACCCGCCTACACTATCCAAGGCACTGCGGGATGCTGTTCTTTTAGTCTTGCTCATGGCAGAACTACAGCACTGATAACTGCACGCTGACCCAGAAACGTGCAGGGTCACAAACACAACTGTGTGTCACAATCTCTGAGGGCCATGGATCCAATGCGATGACAATTATTTCAGACATTGTAGTGTCCACAAATATGACCTTTGAATTTAGAATAATCATATCACCTACACGCCTGTGTTGATAACATGCAGCACCTCATCAGTGGCACACGCTTTGTCCTCAAAATGGACGGTTGAGAGCCAGAGTTCAACGCTAGTGACGGTGAGAAAGGCGCACGTAGGTCGATGACTAAATTTACACGGCCCTATTGCCATGGGAACTCATCCGCTCTTTCACTGACCTAGATAGGCGTATGTGGTCAAATACTAACCCACGGACCTAGGCAGCAGCATGACATGATCCATAAAGATGCAAAAATATGCAAATGTTTAGGAATGTTTTAGTCATTTTTTTGGTGGATTTACTTTTGAGCTTATCAATGTCAATATGCATTGCATACTGGCTTTTGTACAACAAGCAATACCAGACGTATCATCACTGACTGAACTGTAGCATTGCTGTAGGATTATTGCAACAGAAGGTATAGAGCTTTGCATTCCTCGCTTCCACATCCACAGCTTTGCAACATTAGTCACAGTTAGCTGTGGGAACAGCTGTTGCCTCAAAGCCTTCAGGTCCCTTTGACAGAACTAAATAAAACCCACTCACACGGAGTCCATCTTTAAGACTCGTCTTAGTTGTGATGGTCCTCGAGGCTCCATCTCAAACCCATAAATGTCAGTCTGAAGAGGTGCATGTGAGCCTGGAGGCAGAGACTGACACAGTTCTGCCGTCTGATTGGCTGTGGCGGAGCACAGCGAGAGAGGCCCGTAAATGACCTATTACTGACAGCGTTCGGAGACGCGATCCGCGGCCGAGTCTGAGAGCTGTCATAATTATGATTCTGGAGAGGCTCTGGTGAAGTGAGAGAAATGATGATATCAATAGACAAAGGCTTGACTAAATGAAGAGGATGAGGATGCACTGCAGGTGAATTCTAGACAAGCTGGGTCGATGGTAGAGAGGACATTTTCTCAATTGCATTAGTCTACAGCACTCTAGGTGGTGTATGTTTAATTCATTGTTTTTCTTGTCGTCCATTGCAGTCCTATTAGGGCTGTGAAACCTGTACTTGTTTTGGAAATTTTGTTTGTTTCAAAGCTAATCATAAAGAAAACACTTAATGTATATGCTTTACTCAACCTCAAGTTGTTCCAAACCTGTATGAATTTCTTCCTTCTGCTGAACACAAAAGAAGATATTTTGATGAATATGGGTTAACCAAACAGATGATGGACCCCACTGACTTCCACAATATGGAAAAAAAAAAAAAAAATACTATTGAAGTCAATGGGGTCCATCAACTGTTTGGTTACAAACATTCTTAAAAATATCATCTTTTGTGTTCAGAGGAAAGAAATTCATACAGGTTTGGAACAACTTGAGGGTGAGTAAATGACACAATTTTTCACCATTTTTGGGTGAACTATACCTTTTAACTCTACAAATGAAGAATTTACTGTTACTAAAAGACGCCCATTTCTGCCAAATAAGAAAAAATGTCATAATTATGACTTAGTACTGCATGTCAAATATGACATAATTATGACTTCATATTATATGAGATAAAAAGTCAGAATTATGATGTAAAAATGTTCTTGTGGCAAAAATGGGCTTCCATACTTTTAATTTAAAGCAAAGGATACATGTTGAAACTTCATTTCAAATCCAACAAATTTCAAATCCTATTTAGTAGTAGCATTTTGTTGTTAACATGGCGATATTTAGACCAACAGGATTATTGCAAGTAAAATGTCTTTTATACAACATTTTACAAGAAGTTAATATTGAGTAATACTGAGTCATATGAGAATCTTACAATTGAACTACCAGTTACATTACCAGTTTATTTTTGCTCAGCCAACTGAAAATGCCAATGTTCCAAACGGAGTCAAAGTAACACACGGTAGGTGTGAATCAGTGTTTTGGAATGAATCGGTTGAGTGAATAATTCAATGACTAAGTAACTAGTTTTGTTAATTAATGACTCAGTGAAACATGGTTGAATAAATGACTCAGTGGGCCCTGTCATACACCCGGTGCAATGCGGTGCCAGGCATGACGCAAGTGTTTTTTGCTAGTTTCAGCCTGACGCAGTTATCATTTTCACGTCCTGTGCCACGTTGTTTAAATAGCAAATGCATTTGCGCCCATTTGTGCGCCCATTTGTGCACCCATGGGCACGCTGGGCTGAAAACGAGGTGTGTTCAGGCGCATTGTTGTCTAAAGTCAATGGCGCAATATTGTTTTTGTTATTTAAAGAGCGCGTTAGTAATATGCGCCTATAGGCGGGTCAACAACGCGTGTACACTCTGCTTATACACACAGGGCACGCAGCAGCACACAAACTTTTTAAAATATTAAAAATAAAAGGATTCCTCTGTGGAGAAGTGTTCAGTTTTTCTGCTCGCAAATTCTGCCATGTAAATAGTGAGTCCGCCATGGCGCGAGTGCAACTGGCTTTTAAAGGGAATGGGAGATGAGACTCTGATTGGTTTATTGCATGTTATGCCCAAAACACACCCATTACTCATTAAGAGACTAGGGACAACCCTTTTTAGACCATGTGCCGGGCGCGCCAACCATTTTTCCAGTTGTTAAACTAGCAAAAGTGGATTCGGACACACCCTACGTGCACTTGTGCCGTGTGCTTTAGACCATGCGCTCAGATTGTTAAAATAGGGCCCAATGAGTGACTCACTTATAAAGATGGCGCCACCTACTGGTGTAACGATGTAACTTGCAGAAAGAATCACTGAAAAATCCCTAGCACTAGTCTACCTTGAACACGCAAAGCATTTCAATGACTTGGGATCATTTGGATTTAATTGGCTGGGTCAATATTCAGTGTGTTCAAGTTGTTCAGCATAAAGGCTATGTAGAGAGAAAACTTCAAATAGTCCAGCAATGGTCTGAATCAATTATATTTCACACAGCACAAAAAAAAGAGAAAAAGAACAAAAAGCAGCACAGCTGCACTATCATGGAAATCAGCAGGGATGCGATCCAAAAAGTAATAAATTCCACTGATTTCACTGATGACTTATGGTGGCTGTGTGAGCTTCTGCCTCAGTGCATTGATGAGAGGTGATCTAAATGAGTCCGAGCATGTGCTGCTCTTCTCTAAATCACAATGGGCTGATGAGCTGAATAAGAATGGAAAACAACAGCATGATTTGTTGAGGACCTAACATAGCATTACTTGCAATTAACATTTTGTTAATGCCTTCTGATTGTTTTCCTTATTCCAAGTTGACTCTTTTGCGGCTGGTCATATCTTGACTGCTGTTTGGATATTGACTACCTGTCTGCCATGGATTTACCAATCTCATGTTCTGCTGCGAACTGCCCAGCTTATATCACATTACATGCTGGCAACAGAGATGCTAAGGGCCAAACTCCAGTTGCATGCAGGTGTGAGCCAGATAATATAAGGTAAAAAGAGGTCTGTCACCTCAGTCCTTCAGAACACTGTAAAGATCTGTCAAAACAAGCCTGAATCCTGCAAATGGTATCAGGTTAAGTTCAAACTCAGTGATATTGTGCTTCTATAGTCTTCACTGTAACCTACTATCATTTGATTGTATTCCAGTGTCGGATTCATTAATTTTCATAAGAAGTTGTTTTAATAAAGAGGCTTTTGAGGGCACTTGCATAATAGATTGAACCAATATATTGTTAGCAGTCAGGTAAGCCATATTCTTTGCATTTTAAAGAGACTTTCATATGCTATTTTGAGAGTATTTTTGTTTTAGTACTTCTTTGGAGGACAGTGCTGTAGGAACATGCAACAAATTGAAGAAATTAACTTGGTAAATTAGTTCATTACTCTTTCTTAAAACAATTGCATTTTTAACTAGTAATCATTAACATTCATCCAAGCACTGGAATCACATACAGTACATCATATTTAAACGTTAATGAATGTACAATTAACCATCTTTCCTTTATGCTCATGTGATAATGAATTGTATCCTGTTCCATGCAGTTTTTCTAACTCATTAAACATGAGATTTAGTGTTAATTGCATTTTTCATTTTTTTGCAACCTTTATACAGTAAAAAAGAGAAAGTATCTTACTAAATCAAGATAGACAATTCACCCTATTAAAACAGGCCACCCCAGAAGCTTACCGTAATAACTCACAAGCAGATATTTTTGCCAATAGAATTCACGAATAGTTACTACATAATTGATTTGGTCTTCCCTCTCCCAGTGACATTAATTAGTTGTCAAAATCAGGCTAAATCTCCTTTTCCCTAACTCTTTTATTTGTTATTTGTTATTTTGGTCTTGCTGTCTTTTTTTAAAAAATAAAATCTGATGTGTTTCCAAAAGATCAATGTATAGTATTTCTCAGGAGGGAAATATACTTACTGGCTATTTTGGATTAGAATACTAACAAACCACTCTTTCTATTGCTGCACTATGTTCAGAATGCATAGATGACCTACAACGTTTGCCAAAATGAGCAATATACAAGCACATTTCCTGCATCCCCCAGTGCTATTTCCCACAATGCAGTGTGTTCGATTTGACCTTCAGTTTTCATTGTGACATGTTTTTTGACTCATTATTTTGTCGGATTGCCAAAAGTTAATCAACTAACCAAAATCGGGTTAAAAATGCACATTTTTATTTCCAAGATGATGATGTACAGTGGGGAGAACAAGTATTTGATACACTGCCGATTTTGCAGGTTTGCCCACTTACAAAGCATGTAGAAGTCTGTAATTTTTATCATAGGTACTCTTCAACTGTGAGTGACGGAATCTAAAACAAAAATCCAGAAAATCACATTGTATGATTTTTAAGTAATTAATTTGCATTTTATTGCATGACATAAGTATTTGATACATCAGAAAAGCAGAACTTAATCTTTGGTACAGAAACCTTTGTTTGCAATTACAGAGATCATATGTTTCCTGTAGTTCTTGACCAGGTTTGCACACACTGCAGCAGGGATTTTGGCCCACTCCTCCATACAGACCTGCTCCAGATCCTTCAGGTTTCGGGGCTGTCGCTGGGCAATACGGACTTTCAGCTCCCTCCAAAGATTTTCTATTGGGTTCAGGTCTGGAGACTGGCTAGGCCACTCCAGGACCTTGAGATGCTTCTTACGGAGCCACTCCTTAGTTGCCCTGGCTGTGTGTTTCGGGTCGTTGTCATGCTGGAAGACCCAGCCACGACCCATCTTCAATGCTCTTACTGAGAGAAGGAGGTTGTCGGCCAAGATCTCGCGATACATGGCCCCATCCATCCTCCCCTCAATACGGTGCAGTCGTCCTGTCCCCTTTGCAGAAAAGCATCCCCAAAGAATGATGTTTCCACCTCCATGCTTCACGGTTGGGATGGTGTTCTTGGGGTTGTACTCATCCTTCTTCTTCCTCCAAACACGGCGAGTGGAGTTTTATCCCTGATGTCCTTACACAGCTCTCTGGTCTTGGCCATTGTGGAGAGGTTGGAGTCTGTTTGATTGAGTGTGTGGACAGGTGTCTTTTATACAGGTAACGAGTTCAAACAGGTGCAGTTAATACAGGTAATGAGTGGAGAACAGGAGGGCTTCTTAAAGAAAAACTAACAGGTCTGTGAGAGCCGGAATTCTTACTGGTTGGTAGGTGATCAAATACTTATGTCATGCAATAAAATGCAAATTAATTATTTAAAAATCATACAATGTGATTTTCTGAATTTTTGTTTTAGATTCTGTCACTCACAGTTGAAGTGTACCTATGATAAAAATTACAGACCTCTACATGCTTTGTAAGTAGGAAAACCTGCAAAATCGGCAGTGTATCAAATACTTGTTCTCCCTACTGTAAAATGAAATTAAACATGTAGCCCTGGTTTCACAGACAAGGCTTTAACTAGTCCCAGACTAAAATGCATGTTTGAGCAGTTTTAAAGGGGTCCTTGATTATGATTTCACTTTTTTTTTTTTAACTTTAGTTAGTGTGTAATGTTGCTGTTTGAGCATAAACAACATCTGCAAAGTTACGACGCTCAAAGTTCAAAGTAAAGGGAGATATTTTCTTTTACAGAAATCACTTTTTAAGGACTACAACAAACGGCTGGTAGGGACTACAACGAGCTTTTTCCCGGGTTGGGGACATCACAAACCCCTACAATTTACATAAACCCTGCCCCCAGGAACACGCAACAAAGGGGGTGAGGCCATGTTGGGCTGCTTTAGAGAAGAGGAAGAGTTGTTGTAGTAGTGCACATTTAGGAGTCTTCTCAAGCTGTTGCACATTTATTATCATTATATCTTACAACAGTTCCTACACAAGCGATTTATAGATTATCATGACAGAATATGCTAATCAATGACTTGACGATAGTTAAATCCACATCAGCTACATAAATTCATCAACTAACCATTCAGAAACGTCCTGTTACAATCTACATGTTGTCACTTCTTCTTGAGTCTCTCCATCATTGTCCGACTCCGGTTTGAACATAAAAGGCTGAACAGTTTCAGACATTTTCAGTGCATGTCTGCATGAGGTAATCGGAGCTGACAGAGCTCTTGAAGCTCCACCCTCTTCTAGAAAGGGGGCCGGGAGCAGCAGCTCATTTGCATTTAAAGGGACATACACAAAAACTGCGTTTTTCTCACCCTCAAAAAGTGACAATTTTAACATGCTATAAAAAATTATCTCTGGGGTATTTTGAGCTAAAACTACACATACACACTCCCTTTTACAGGTAACACACACAGTTTCAGTCAATCTCATGTTAATCTTGAGTACCTCTAGAGTAGTATTGCATCCTTCATATCTCCAAAGAGTCTTTAGTTTTATCATATTTATATAAGACAGATACGCTGTACCGATTTTTTCAGAAAACAGTCAAACTCGTGGAGGAGTGCAGTGGGCGGAGCTAAAGAGAGCGCACACACACACACATGCACAATACATTCTTGGGCATTATCCCTCCCTGGATAACTTTCTATCCAATATACGTTTGTGTTGTTTACATTTACATGCACTTACGCGCCGATTGCCAACAAAACACAGACATTTGATGCAGTTTCATTCACCGGTTTCGACTCGTGACAGGGAACAAACAAACACACTTGCAGAACTCTGTTGCTGCTCCGGAAAAACAAACTGCATCCACTGTTTAACGCTGGGTTATTTGGGAAGCTGAACAAGTTTATCTTCCCTCACAACCACACTTCATTAGTGACATTGTTGATTTCGTGGTCTAAAAACAAAATGCCAGCGCTGCCGACGGCTCCCATAACCGCGCTCATCCGGGAGAAGTGCCCATACAAGCAATTCCGCCCTTTATGACCTCACACAGGCCCACACTTGAAAAAAACTTTCCGAAACTTATTCGAATCCGGAAGGAGTGTGTTTGGCACAGAAATACTCTGTCATACGTCCAACTCGTTTTTTGAAATTTTGGTCATGTTTAGCATGAGAATCCAACTCTTTAACAGTGTAAATAAGTCAGAATGCATGAAATAGCATTAGACCCCCCCTTTAACCCCTTTAACTGAAAGCAACCTGCACTGATATATCTTAAAATATGTCAGTGCCATTGTTTTGTCTCAAGTAATGTTTTTTTTTTCTAAGGCATGTTTCTAAAAGCTACTTAAATGCCCTAATTGAACTAAGGCCTAATCCTGGCTTAATCTAAGCCCTGTCTGTGAAACCAAGCCCTAGTGTGACAGTATATTGTGTAATAATGCCTGCTGTTTTACTTGCATTGTTTTTAGCAGGATAGGCAGTATATAATACGGTATATCCTACAAAGTGTTTAAGCTCGTATTGTAACCACAGAGCTCTTTGAAAGTGAAACTGAGGGCAGAAATAAATGAAATGGTCATTACTGGAGAGCTTTTATCCCATCAGCCTCTTTTCATTAGCTTTAGATTTGGGTCCCTCTTGCCCTCTATTCTTTACTGTGTCTTTTATCTGATTCCTTTCTCATTCTAATGTATTTATCTGGGTCTTTCGGGCTGCTCCTGTTGAGTATACTCTACCTTATTTGGTCCACGTCTTTCAATGCTCTCCCAGGATTGTGTCTCTTTAATTGGGACGCCGAGTTAATTATTCTCTTGCCCACTGTTGGCAGGGAAACTGCAGCTTGCCTGGCTATGGTACAGCACCTGGCACTTAGTCTTGAGAACTCATCAAAGGAGATCATCAAGAAAGGGTGTTAACTTCTCAGGCCATTTATGAGAAAGAAATAAGCAATTAGATTTACAGTATGTATAGAGCAGCATCAATAACCTAATCTTTGTAATGATTATTATATCATTAATTATGCATGCCTCTTCAAAGGATAAGTGGCTTCAGACATTAGGTTGAAAGTGAATGTTAACTAGATAAAATTGATAAAAATGAAGCATAACAAGATTTTGAAACTCCAGCTAAACAAGAGTAGAAACTCTGCTAGACGTTTCATCAAATGAATGAAATGCTATAACATTAAGCTATTGTAAACATTATGAGTCACTTAACCTTAGAAATAAAAATAGCCTAGTAAATCTATGGCAAGTCGTATAACCGGTGACCCTTTTTAGCTGTTAATTTAGAGCACAGTTTCACAGCAGCTGTACTGGGACAGAGTCGACCACAGAGGATTTCTGTGTCTGGTTTCCACACCATGACCAAACACTGAACAAATGTGCTTGTTCAGAGCCAAATCATTGAGCAAACTCCTCGTAATTACGATGGGTTTGAGTGTATGTGTGCATCCATCGCTGTTGAGCTCCTATGAAGTTCTTTGACTGTGTCGTCTGCATGAGGATGATGAGTCATAGCTATCATGTAAACACCGCAGAGTGATGCTTCGTTGTTCTGTAGTAGAACTATGCAATGTTGTTGTCATGCTGTTTTAGCTCAAAGAAAATGTGTGCTTATTTTGATATATTCCTGTTTGGGCAATTTAGAATGTGAGGGTCTTGTTTTTTTTTTTTGCCTTTTGTAATTGCAGTTCAATGAATGTGCTAATATTTAAGCAACATCGAGAGCAGTACGGTTGTAATCACATTTAGAAAAATAGCACGATTGCGAGTGTGATATTGCTTTTATACAACGGTTTAATAAGACGTAAAAACTGAGTAACTTAAATCTTTTGCTGAATTCGGAACTGCATACTAGTATACTGCTCTTATTATTTTTATCATATCTTTCTATGGCAGGAGTAGTATGCTAGTATGAGGTTACAAATTCGGCATCAGACATTGGCAGTTACTTTGCCTGTTTTCTTGAAAATAGTTTCCAAATGACACTAAAGCAGATTTGGGGATATTCCAGAGAGCAGGGTTAACTTAGAATCACCCCGATCTCTGTTGATAAACCTAAACCTTTCAGTCACAGTTTCTGGTTCCAAAAACATGGCCGGCCATAAGTTCAGTCAACCCAGAGCGTGTTCACGGTGAACACACAAATTCTCAACAGACCGTTTGTTTAAATCTTTCCCCACCATTGATGGAATTTTCCATCATTTATGACACAACGCTTCCATGCCATTGATGGAATTTTCCATCATTTATGACACAACGCTTCCATGCCATTGATGGAATTTTCCATCATTTATGACACAACGCTTCCATGCCATTGATGGAATTTTCCAGCAATCCATGTTTTCACTGTTATACGGTAGGGGGCACTATTACGCATCTTCTGAAAGAGTACAGAACCTCCAGATCAAAATACAGGTGAAGAAGCAGCAGAAACAAGCAATAGAAGCATTGCTTACATATGTGCTTGTGCAATCGTCAAACATTCAACAGCATATAAATCAAAACTGCCTAATGTTATGAAATAATCCAATGAAATGTCGAACCCATGAAGAGGTATAGGACTGTGAAGCTTTAGTGGTGTTGATGGACTCGAGCTACTCAGTCTATGCTTTGATTATCATTCTGAATCCAATCCGGACATAGTATTTGACAAAAAGGTGATTTTCTGTGTTTTTTGTTCAAAATGTTGCTTTTTAAATTAACCATACCCACATTCAGGTTGATTTAAAAAAAAAAAAAAAAAAAAAATGCGTGAAGCTAGAATAAAATGTTTTTTGTTGTTGTTGAAAAGCAGAGGCTCTGATATACTGTATGTTAAGATATTCATACAACAAAATATTCAGGGAGCCATGAAAGTTTTGTGAAAGTGATTTAAAAAAAAATGCTGGTGCTGGCTAGCAACTTTAAAAAAAAAAGGGTGGAAAAAGGAAAGAGTTAATGGTGAATTTTTTTTTTTAATTTTTTTTTTTTTATTGTTACTGCATATGGCCACCTACTTGCGGTTGCACAATAATTTTATCATCTTATCTTTTAATCTTTAATTCGTTTTTTAGTACTGTGTAGAATAATTATTGTTTGTTCAATGCTAAATATATAAATTAAAAAGGAAAAAAAAGATTGAATTAAAAACAGTCTGTGCCTGCAAAGGTAATATGACTGTATAAGTTGTTTGTTTAGCCATTTTGCTTCCACATTTGTTGTAAAGTGAGATGTCACACATGTGTTTTTTATTTATTTATTATTATTATCATATAAATAGATTATATAGAAAACGTCCTGTTAGGAAAAAGTTGAATGCAGATTCACTATGTGTAAGATGAGAATAAAATAGAGTAAAAATAAACATTGCAGTTTTTCAAAGATATAAATAAAATCAATTATTTTAGTGCGTTTTACAAGAAAATATTATTTTAGTCTTTCTACTTCAAAATTTCACGTTTAATTCAATAATGTAACAATCTGAGTGAAAATTGTTTCAAAGTTAAATGAAAAAGTTACCCCAGCTTTTGGAACCAAAAGTTGACGTTATCTGTTTACCTGGGTATGTCTCAACCTGCTTTCGGGAATACCTCCCTGGTGCCTGATGTCTTTGAGCTACGCATAGCAGGTGGTGTTTTGTTACTGAATGAATTAATGTTTTTGAATGAACTGGTTGAGTAAATTAATCAGTGACTCACTCATAAAAAAAGTCACTGGTTTGAATGATTCCATTAGTCACTCTTAAGGACAGTCATTTGTTTTGTTCCTAAATGAATCCACATTTAGAGGAACTGAATGAATGAAAGAATCAATGACTCCCTTTCAAGCACACTCATGTTCTATATAATAGAAATGTGTTTGGTATGAATGTAATCTGCATGTACTGCATTCATCAGGTTGTCGTTATCATGTGACCATGTGTCAGTTGCAGTGCTTCATTTCTATTGACAAATCCTGGCCTCATGGGATAGTAAAGGAAAATAGGAAAATAGCACCGGAAATAGGAAATACCTGGTCGTCCAGGTACTTTTTGCCTACAGTTTTATGAATACTGTGAATTTGGATCAGATTTTTGAAATCTGGGCAGAAAGAGCTACAATTTTCACCAGACTTATGATGTATTTGTTTAAAAAAAAAAAAAATTTAATTGAGCACAGGTGTTAATAATTACCAATAACTGCTTAAGCTAAAATCCATCCTTCAGGGGGCATGTAATCACAGTCTATTGTCAATGGAAAAAATGTTCTCAGGAGGAAGAAAAATGCAGTAATGTATAATATGTCATATGTTTTGGAGTGACAGTGGATATGATTATCATGCAGTCTGATCATTACCTGTGCCGCTGGAGGATGACAAATGCAAACTCTTCGGAACAAAGAGGATGTCGATCAAACAAAGCATAGCTTTGGCAAGATGAATTCTGTGCAGAACAAGTTTCTCTTTCCAGGAAATCATTAATATAAAGGATGACACTAGAATCCTGAGGGACTCCTCATAGTCCTTATCTTTAATAACTTGTCAAGGACCAACTCGAATGAATGTTTGAATACATCGGTGCATTACCTGTGAAGGGTATCTCACGCATAATTCTTATAGATAGCAGATAGTATTACCACATGTAGACCATATCGCTTTTCCCTTTATTATAAAAATACAATCTTATCTGTTTTAAAATGCAAAAAACTTTAAATATAAATTACGTTATCCACTTTCAAGTGGGACCGGGTACATTTAGACTGCCAATTTGGGTTGACACTATGGTGAGAATTCTGGTAATGACTTTGTGTAGCCTGTACAAGAAATGAGTCACTCTGATAATGGGAGCCAATTTATACATGCTGCAAATTCTCAGTTGGAATGAGATCATTTGAAGTTTAATGTTGCTCTTAAGAGAGCCAGTGCTCTCTGTATGCAGCGAGTGGCTGCTGGAGTTTAGAAACACTCAGAATATACACAAGAGGCCTGTTTACTTACAGTGGTTACTTGTAGCTTATATAAGGAAAAATTTGATTTAAAATGGTGATTTGACTCTAAAGCTCGGGCCAATATTTTCAAGACAATATTTTAAGGCCCCCTGATGTTGTAGTATCTAGTGGAACTAAGAGTTGGATCATGTCACTTGGGTGCATAAACTTCTGCTCACTGACGAATCAATCTATAACATCAAAAGAAAGGGTCCCGAACAGCACTTGCTAAAGGTCGCAAAAAGTCTCAATATGGTCTCCACAATAGATCGATATCAGTGTTTTACTTTTCCCTGCTGATGTTGGTCAGGATATTGGTGACGAAGCTGCTTGTTTTCAAACTTTTATTTGCAGAAACTAGGAGTTTCAAAAACTGAATGTTCTTCAGGGGTCAAACTCTTTATGGCTAATGGATTTACAGTACATGACTTTTCCAGTCATTATTATTATTATTATTATTAGGGGTGTAACGGTATACAAAACTGACTGTTCGGTACGTACCTCGGTTTTGAGGTCACGGTTCGGTACAGCAGGGGAGAGAAAACTGAATATAAAATTGCTTTTTATTTATTTTTATTAAACAGTGGTTTACTGAACAAATTTTGTCTGTCCTTAAATGAATTCAATTATAACTAAAAGTTTCTTAAAGATAATGCTGTAAACAATATAGGGAGCCCTTACTTGCTCATTACTATAACATAAGGTTAACAACAGAGCCCAAACTATTAGCCTAAATTCAGTTGCTATTTATTTTTAGATATAATAATCAACACTCAAATAACACATTGTATGCAAACATGTAAACTGTGCACCGTACCGGAAGTCCTGTACCGAAACGGTTCGGTACAAATACGTGTACCGTTACACCCATTATTATTATTATTATTATTATTATTATTATTATTATTATTATTATATTGTTATACAAATAGCAATTTCCCTACAGTTTGTAAACAGATATTTTAAAGTTTAACATAGCTAGAAAAAAATATCAGTATGGAAATATCCATGACTTTGACAAGTTTTTATTGATTTACATGACTTTTCCAGATCTACAAATCACACGTTTGCTTCTTACAATCTGCATGAAATGGAAATTCACCCTATCTACAAATAATGTGTTGGCTCAACAACAACATTTAACGAAACCGTTTGCATCAGTTTTTTTGAGTTATGACAACTTCAAGTTAAATTCTTCAACCAACAAACTTTGAGTTAGAGTAACTTAATAATTTATAACATAAACACACATTTTTAAGTTGATTACTCAAAAAAATACTTGAGTTGTAGCCCTGGAACCAATTAATCTGATTTATGTCTGTTACAGGGGCGTTTCCTTTGAGGAGGCAAGGGAGGCAGTGCCTCCACAAAATATTGGATGAGAAAATAATCCATAGTACAAAAATAAAACGCAGATATTACAAAATATGGCATTAAAAGGTGTATAAATCCCTAGTTTTACTAAAGTAACACTGTCCAACAGTGATACCCGCAGATAGAGTTACAGCAAGAAAGCAGCGTCTCTCTTGCCTCCCCTGAGCCCATTGAGTTTTAACAGACCCCCTAAAGCCATGCGGTGGGTTTGGTGGGGGGTAATTGAGAATGAATGAGGGAAAGTCATGTGAGAGGAGGCAATGCCTCCATCGCTATATGATTGGATATGATTGGTTCATGCAATAAATCCTGTCTCTTGTCACATCCGCAAATCAGTCTGAATGAACAAAATGATGGCGGTAATGGGAAGACTAATTAAAAAGTAAACAAACAACTCACCCACTTGGATATCACCACTTTGTCATGTCAAAATAAAACTTGAAGGCGGGTGGGTTATTTAGTCAGCAATCAGCTTGGTGAAATTAAAGTTACATCTCCATGGCTATGTCCAAAATCATGGGCTGCTGCTTTTGTATAGTTTGTGTTTGCTGTTTAATAATTGTTTGAAACTGGCAGCTCCAGTAGTAATGAAAAGATTTATCTTGAACTCTGTCATGGAAACTATGTATAAACGTTAATTAAACAATTTAATAATCAATTAGAAAAGGAATTTATACCTATTTGGTATTACGCTGTAGCCACATTGGACCAGCGGTTTGGAAATTGGATGGATGGATGGATGGATGGATGGATGGATGGATGGATGGATGGATGGATGGATGGATGATTCAGCTGCTGGCGCCATCTTCTGGTCAGATGCGGGAATATTTTTTTTTTTTTACTAATATTGCGATTGCGATTTAATATGCGATTTATTTATTTTTTAAAGCTCTTTATCTGCTGTATTATTCAACAAAGACAAACAATAAATCATTGTATAGTGGTGGGAATCTTTAGGCACCTCACGATCCAATTCCGATTCTGGGAGTCATGATCCCATTCCAAAACAATTCTTGTCTACTTCTATCTAATTCTAAATCTACTTTTTTCTTATTAATTTATCTTATTAATAAAACTTAAAATCTTTTTATTTAATTATATATGTAATTATAAGTACTTTTTAAAATAATTACACATTAAAACAATTTATTAAAACAATTGCCAATTGCATGTTAAGAATTTTAAATATATAAACTAAAACATAAAACATAAAAGCTAGTAAATAATAAAGAGGAACCAAAAAAACAAAAAAAAACAAAAAACATATTACAAGCAATGAACAAAGAGTGCTTTCAGTTTTTAAGAGTATCTGAACGTTTCCCATTCAAGAGCTGTAAGTGATTTTTCTCTTTCTCAGCTTTACTGTTGCTTGATTATGACATCATAGACAGCGGGAGATCTGCATTCACACTAATCAAATCAAATCAAATCACCTTTATTTATATAGCGCTTTTTACAATGGCAATTGTTTCAAAGCAGCTTCACAGTGGTAACAGGAAAATAATGCAACGGAATTTGATTCGGCTGTACAGCCGCTCTGGAGAAAACGGTGATGTCATCCAGCTCATTTCAATTATCATATAGTGTCAATGCGGGCGGATCAGTAATATAATTGAAATTTAGGTGTCCCCAACTCAGCAAGCCAAAAGCCAAAGGCGACGGTGGCAAGGAACCAAAACTCCTTCAGGGCCAGAATGGAGAAAAAAAACCTTGGGAGAAACCAGGCTCAGTCGGGGTGCCAGTTCTCCTCTGGCCGACGAACAAATAGTGTATGATTATGATTCTGGCAACATTACAGGTCAGAAGTCATATTAGATAAATAGATATTCGTAGGATTATTCGAAAGATTGGAGTTGTCACGCCGGGGACGGGTTTAATTAGGATGTCGTGTCGATGCGGCATTTACAGGGGGGAGTTTAATTGACACTATTGTCTCTACAGACACTTCAGGGATATGGTCATCATGTCCAGGCTAAGGTCCACCATCTGGTCTGGATACGGCCCGGATCCGGCCGACTGCAGTAAACCTCGGGATAAACAGAGAGACTAACATTAGCGTAGATGCCATTCTTCTTATGATGTAACGAGTACATCAGGTGTTATGGGAAGTGTTCCCGGTTCCGGCTGACCTAGTTAATGCAGCCTAAAACAATCATTTAACTGATTTGAATAACAGAAATTAAAAATGTTTTATGTGTATGCCATAGTAAAGAGATGTGTTTTTAGTCTAGATTTAAACTGACAGAGTGTGTCTGCTTCCCGAACAATACTAGGAAGACTGTTCCAGAGTTTAGGTGCTAAATAGGAAAAGGACCGACCGCCTGCAGTTGATTTTGATATTCTAGGTATTATCAACTGGCCAGAATTTTGAGACCGCAATAAACGTGATGGAGTATAATGCGTTAAGAGCTCGCTCAAGTACTGGGGCGCTAAACCATTTAGTGCTTTGTAAGTAATCAGCAAGATTTTAAAATGTATACGATGTTTAATAGGGAGCCAATGCAGTGTTGAAAGAACCGGGCTAATATGGTCATACTTCCTGGTTCTAGTAAGAACTCTAGCTGCTGCGTTTTGGACCAGCTGCAGTTTATTTATTAAGCGGGCAGGGCAACCACCCAGTAGAGCATTACAATAATCTAGCCTTGAGGTCATGAACGCATGAACTAACTGTTCAGCATTTTGCATTGAAAGCATGTGCCGTAATTTAGATATATTTTTAAGATGGTAGAATGCAGTTTTTTTACAGATGCTAGAAACGTGGCTTTCAAATGAGAGATTGGTATCAAAGAGCACACCCAGGTTCCTAACTGACGACGAGGACTTGACAGAGCAGCCATCGAGTGTTAGACAGTATTCTAGGTTACTACTTGTGGAGTTTTTTTGTCCAATGATTAAAAATTCAGTTTTTTCTGAATTAAGTTGCAGGAAATTACTAGTCATCCAATTTTTAATATCAGCTATGCATTCTGTTAATCTTGTGAATTGGTAAGTTTCGTCAGGGCGTGAAGAAATATAGAGCTGAGTATCGTCAGCATAACAATGAAAATTAACACCATGCTTCCTGATAATATCTCCCATTGGTAGCATGTACAGGGTGAAAAGCAACGGTCCTAGCACTGAGCCCTGCGGTACTCCATACTGAACTTGTGTTCGGTGTGACATCTCTTCATTTACTGCTACAAACTGATAACGGTCAGATAAGTATGATTTAAACCATGCCAATGAAGTTCCACTAATGCCAACATAATTTTCGAGTCTATTCAAAAGAATATTGTGGTCGATAGTATCGAATGCAGCGCTAAGATCGAGTAACACTAATAGAGATATACAACCACGATCGGATGATAAGAGTAAATCATTTGTTACTCTGATGAGAGCAGTCTCAGTACTATGATACGGTCTAAATCCTGACTGGAAATCCTCACAGATACCATTTCTTTCTAAAAAGGAGCATAATTGTGAGGACACTGCCTTTTCTAGTATTTTTGACAGAAAGGGTAGATTTGAGATTGGCCTGTAATTGACTAATTTTGTAGGATCAAGTTGCGGTTTTTTAATAAGTGGTTTAATAATAGCCAACTTAAAAGTTTTCGGTACATATCCTAATGTCAAGGATGAATTAATGATATTAAGGAGAGGATCTATGACCTCTGGAAGCATCTCTTTTAGTAGTTTAGTCGGTATAGGGTCGAGCATACATGTTGTTGATTTTGATGATTTAACGAGTTTAGCCAATTCTTCTTCTCCTATAGCAGTGAATGAATGTAATTTTTCCTCAGTGACACTACAATGCACTGTCTGATGTGATACTGTATTAGACGGCTGCATGGTTATAATTTTTTTTCCTAATATTATCAATCTTACAGGTAAAGAAGTTCATAAAGTCATTACTGCTGTGCTGTTTACAAACATCAGAAGGTGAAGCTTTATCTTTGGTTAATTTAGCCACTGTATCGAATAAATACCTAGGGTTGTGTTTGTTTTCTTCTAAGAGAGTCGAGAAGTAAGCAGATCTAGCAGTTTTTAGGGCCTTTCTGTATGCAATCATGCTCTCTTTCCACGAAATGAGAAAAACTTCTAGTTTTGTTTTCTTCCAGCTGCGCTCCATTTTTCTGGCTGCTGTTTTAAGGGCCCGGGTGTGCTCGTTGTACCACGGCGTTGGACTGTTTTCTTTAATCTTCTTTAAGCGCCGGGGAGCAAATGTGTCTAAAGTGCTGGAAAAGAGAGAGTCAATAGTTTCTGTTGCAACATCGAGTTCCTCTAGGCTATCTGGGATGCTGAGGAGATGAAACTGATGAGGAAGATTATTTACAAAGAAATCTTTAGTCGCAGCAGTGATAGTCCTGCCATATTTAAAGCGAGGGGACGGCTTTGCAGCCTTTGCTAAATTAAGTGTACATGATACTAGGTAATGATCTGAGATGTCATCGCTCTGCTGCAGAATTTCAATGGTATCAACATTTATTCCATGTGACAGTATTAGGTCTAACGTATGATTACGGCGATGAGTGGGTCCTGACACGTGTTGCCTTACTCCAATAGAGTTTAGAATGTCTCTAAATGCCAATCCCAGTGCGTCTTTTTCATTGTCTACATGGATATTAAAATCACCAACAATTAGGACTTTATCTGCAGCCAGTACTAACTCTGATAGAAAATCAGCAAATTCTCTGGTAAAGTCTGTATGGTGCCCTGGTGGCCTATATACAGTAGCCAGCAGAAATGTCAAACGGGATTTATCGATTTCACTACATAACGTTACATAAAGCACCAAAACTTCAAAGGAATTATATTTGAAACTAGACTTGTGAGTAATACTGAAGATATTATTATAAATTACAGCAACACCTCCCCCTTTACCTTTCAGACGTGGCTCGTGTTTATAACAATAATCTTGGGGGGTGGACTCATTTAAAGTAATGTAATCGTCAGGTTTTAGCCAGGTTTCTGTCAAACACAGCACATCTAGGTTATGATCTGTAATCATATCATTAACAATAAGCGCTTTTGAGGAAAGGGATCGAATATTCAGCAACCCGAGCTTTATCATTTGATCATCTGTATTATATCTGTTATTTATTTGTTGGACATCAATTAAATTTTTACCGTTGAATGATTTTGATGGTTTTTTGTATTTACTAATTCGTGGAACAGACACAGTCTCTATGTGATAATATCTAGGTGAAAGAGTCTCTATGTGCTGGGATTTATCTGACTTCTGTGACGTGAGACAGCTAGCAGGCGGTCGGGTAAGCCAGTCCGTCTGCTTCCTGACCTGGGCCCCAGTTAGTCAAGGTTTAGCTCTAAGACTATGTGCCAAATTACTAGAGAGAAGAGCGGCACCATCCCAGGAAGGATGAATACCATCTTTTTTCAACAGGTCAGGTCTGCCCCAAAAGCTTTTCCAATTGTCTATGAACCCTATGTTATTTTGCGGACACCACTTAGACAACCAGCCATTGAGTGATGATAGTCTGCTAAGTATCTCATCACTCCTTTTAACGGGGAGGGGACCAGAGCAAAAAACGTCATCTGCCATCGTACTTGCGAGTTTACACACCTCTTTAATGTTAATTTTGGTGATCTCCGACTGGCGAAGTCGAACATCATTTGTGCCGACGTGAATAATAATCTTAGAGAATTTACGATTAGCGTTAGCCAGCACTTTTAAATTTGCTTTGATGTCAGGCGCTCTGGCTCCCGGTAAACATGTGACTATGGTGGCTGGTGTCTCTATTTTCACGTTCCGTGTAATAGAATCGCCAATAACTAGGGCACTTTCAACAGGATTCTCAGTGGGTGCATCACTGAGTGGGGAGAACCTGTTTGATGTTCTAATCGGAACGGAAGAGTGGTTTTTTTGATCCGCGACTATGCCGTCTCACCGTCACCCAGTTGCCCTGCTGCACGGGCTCTACAGCCGGAACCGAACAATGTACAGAGTTCACTAAGCTATTCGCATCCAAAGCAGTGTCTAAAGCTGTTACATTCTCACTACTCTCAAATAAAGTCTGGATGCGTGTCTCTAATTCTGAAATCTTCTCCGTCAGCCTGACTATCTCCTTACATTTATCACATGTGAAGCCCTGTTCGCCAACGGAGAAAGATATACTAAACATGAAACATGCAGTGCAAGTGACAATGATAGGAGAAGACATGGCTTACCGTATTTGTTGATTAATCCAACTTACCACAGTTGTTTGATGGAGTCTATTTACTAATCCAACTCACCACAGTTGTTTAATGAACTTAGAAAACTTAGAAAACTAATGCACTAATGCACTAATGAACTTAGAAAACTAATGCACAGATCTCTTTTGAAATATAAGATGTGGTTTGTCCTGTCTGTTTAATTCCTTAAGACATTACTTACTGTGTTTACATTAATTTTGCATCATAAAAGCATTTTGAGACGCGCACAGCCGCATGCTCTTCACAAAGCGCAGCGCGAGCATTTGAAACTGAAAGCAGTCAGTCAGTGAGTTTCCTATTTTTAATATATAAGCACACTGCATTTCAAACGACATAAATGAAGCCTTCGTAGAGCATTTGTAAGGAAAATACCGGCGTGCGAGAACACACACTGTAAGCGTAACATCAAGCAAAGTGCACGTTTCTCACAGCGCATATCATGTGCGATGAAGCCCGCGAATGCCCTTGTAATTCGCTTCAACATTTCCGAACTTTATGAAATATAATTTTATGGTTCGAATGGTGTGTGAGAGGAAATGGAAGCAAGCAGAATACGGGTGTTTCTAAAACATATGCACCGCCACCGCACACCTGCAGTTAAAATCTAAGCTCAGAATCGATCCAGAATCATTGGAGAGAGAATCTTTTCTCCCACCCCTATTGTATAATATGACCAACACAATATTAGATCGATTAAACACAAACTGTTCTTTCCTGTAGGCGCGTAACGTGCCAAGTTGATGCTTCTTCAGACTGCTTTACTCTCGCGTGTCACGTGACCAGACTGTAATCGCAGCCTTTGCGGTTAAAAAATTGTGTTTATCATATCGCGATATTATCGCAAATGCAATTAATCGCTCAAATGAGTGCACTCGATAACGTCCACTATGGTTTCAGACACCACTACAAATGGCTGTCCCCTCAAATAGTGCCCTATTTAAGGGTATAGGGAGCGATTTCGGACACAGCCCATGTCTGTGTCAGAGTTTACAGAGCTTTGATGAACTTAATGAATATTAAGTTCATGTAATGATCAACATTGTCAACAGAACTCAACAAAATAATGTTTGCAACTTAAAAGGTTTAATTGAATCACTAATAGGGATGGGACGGTATGAAAATTTCATATCACGATTATAGTGACCAAAACTATCACGATTATCAATATTATCACGGTTTTGTTAAAATGAGATGAAAGTGTTCAAAAAGAACTGATGCACACACTGAAAACATTTCAACAAGTTTTATATTTGAAAACCTATTGTCGTGACTTTCGTTTTGCATGTTCTGCAGACAGGGTGACCATCCTCAATTAAGTTTCCCTCAGGACTTTTGTAAAAGCCAAAACATGACCACACCTCAGGTTTGGTCCTTTTAGAAGGCTGAAAAATCTCCCGAGCGCTGCCGCTGCCTTCCGCCATTTCTTCTCGTTCAAAAAACAACGCCCCGCCCTACACTCAGATATACATCACGACACAGAAGAAATGATCTGTCGCTACTTCGTTACATTGCATCTTTAAATGAAAAAGAAACTTGTTGAGGGGGAAAAAAAATCTAATAAGAAATATGTCAGTTTATGTATTGGTTTTTAGATGTTTTAGTTGATTTTAAAACTGGTTTTGTCTTATGGCTTATGTAATTTAAAGCCATCTTTTGAGTGTGCTGAGGCTCTCAAGTGGGTCCCGGCTCCCACTGGTTAAACGGTGGCCTTTTCTTTAACTATGCCCGAGTTTCTGGACCATTCTGCCTAGGGCCACCTCATGAGCACATCTGACAAGAGTACTGAAACTGTGTTTAAACTGCATTCAGAAAGAATAGGACATCTGCGTGAAGAAAATATCCCCAGATCGATAGTGACATGACTCCCCCCGAGGCTATTCATGCTCGGTACAACAGAGCAACATGCGTACGAAGAGCCTGACATTTACATCAGACACACAGCAAACAGGGCCGGCTCCCAGAGGACCAAGGTGGGCTGATGCTCTTCAGTGAACAAAAATACACCCAAAAGCAACGGGTGCATTACTGTAGGAGATCTCTGAACGCTCCAGTCAGAAATTGCATAATGAACTGGAAGATGACTAAATAAACTTTTAAATTAAGAGAAAAGGAGAATTATTGCCAAAGTGAGTTCATATTTAGCTTTTCAAAGCCATCCAATTATTTGGTTTGAAGCTTTCCAAATGCCTTGCTTACAAATTTACAGGCTTTACAAGTTTAATTAGACTTGCAGATATAAAAGGATTGAAAACCCAACGAGAGGTACGTGCCTGTAAAAGCTGAAAAAATAACCCAAACATTTTTGAAATGTTATGAGACGAAATATTGCGGTTTTATCAAAAACATTTGGCTCTATCTAGTTTGCTTGGCAGGTGATAGAAGAGACATTCTGCTCCTTCATGACCTACATGACAGCTAAGGACTCACTGATGGATTTTAATATCCAAAAGCAAGTTGCATTGCGAGGGAATCTCAAACGATGTGCTGTTCATGGAACATTAGTTACATGGTTCACACAGCCATATATTCCACAGAGGCCTAACTTTAAAGCACAATTTAAATGTGAAATGTAATATAAATAAATGTAATTAAATGTTGGCAGAGTGCAAATGAAAGTAAATTCATTTGGACGATATAACGTGTCGAGTTGTGGACACTGGCGAAAACACATCAGTGCAGTGACTCATTTAAGTCCTAGAAAATATTTTTAACTAGTCAGACTGTCAACAAATTCTGTGATTTATACAGAGTAATCAAGTTGTTTGTGAGAAAGCCGAAAACCTGGACTCGTTATCTGTCTTCCAACACAAGCTTAGAGTTTAGGCAGTTTATGCTTGTATACTTGCTGCAAAGCAATTTCTTGGACAAAACAACAAGAGTGAATGGTGAAAATAACTGATAACTGCAATTTTTTTTGTCTGTGTGCTGTCACATGAAAAGCGAAAAATAACATGATATGCAACTTTTGAAATAAATGAGATCCTTTAAGGAAATAAAATATTTAAAAGGGAAAAGCTGTCAGAAATATATACATCATTATTTTTTGTGTTCTAGCAAATCATCTAAGATACCATATGGAGTCTTCAAGTCCTGCTGTGCAAAATTAATGTTGAGTAAAATACTGAGTGGGATATTAAGGCGGCTGAGTAATAATCCAACTTACTCTCTTGAAATTTTGCTTCAGTGATACATTTCCGTTCTGTGTGAGTTTGATATAAAACCTTCAACTTTTGAATGGAGTCATTTCTATTTCGGCTACTATTCAATATATCAAAGGAATAACTGTGCAGTACTTTTGCTGCTCTGAAAAAATGGAAAGTAATCATTAAACATGATTCTTCTTGAGAACATAATGTATATTTGATGGTAGGGCTGTGAGACGGCTTCTGTAATGGTTTCAGTTAAATGGTTTTTACCAGTTATATCACCAGTTAGTTCGAAGATCTGCATCAGCTAATGAACTCATGAAAATGACAAACTACAGTTTTATGGCTACAAAGAGGCCTTATAAGGGTGGATTGGTTAACTCTTAATAGTGGAAATATGACAATATGTAGATTAATTTTTTGGGGGTTGATCTTTTAATCAATTTTCAATGTTGTAATGCTGTAAGTAAATTTATGTAATTGACTTATATAATTGTGCCGAGAGGAAAATTAGCTGCTTACCTCTTGGGGAAACTGGGATTGACGTTCCTATTCCACAAGGTTTATTTGGTGGCTTTCAGCGAAGTGTGCCCTGTCAAGTAATTCAAGCGTTTTAGAGCCTGTGGATCTTGCAAATGTTCCCCCTACTGTTAAAGATTACAACAGGGATTCCACTCATTATTTTCCTATCAAACTCCAAACCGGAAAAATTGCTGGGCTACAGCCACTGGCCACATAAGTCCATCACAACGGCAAGGTTAATGGCAAATCACTTTGAGGAATTGATCGTGGGGTGGATGATGGGCCATCTGAGATGGAAGAGCACTGAGGGGGACAGCCATTACTGATGGGGGCAAACACAACTCAGAAGTGGGGTGATAAAAGTTCAACTGGGCCCTCATGCAAAACCTATTGAGTATACTGACTCTGATGGTTGGTTTTGCCAAGATATTGCGCTTTTATATTACTTATGAACTGCATTATTTTATTGTTTTATAATGTTTCCTGGGGTGCCCTTATAATGTTAGTATGATTTTTTTCATTAATTTTGAAATGATTTTAGCCCTCTGCTCTGAACGCTGTTTGAAGGGGCGTGTCTGTTGTGAGACTTCAGTGTAAACGCCCACTGCTGTGATTGGCTGCTGTGAGATTTCAGTGTAAACGCCCACTGCTGTGATTGGCTGCTGTGAGATTTCAGTGTAAACACCCACTGCTGTGATTGGCTGCTGTGAGATTTCATTGTAAACGCCCACTGCTGTGATTGGCTAACATCTTTGCATATGGAGATAGCAAAGTATTACATGTGGAACACTCTCGAAAAACTTTTAGGAAATTTTTACTATTACAGTTCTCAATGTTAACTAATTATGAAGAGTATTGATTATAACATTATATTTAGATTGTTGCATGAAAGCTTGCAGTGATGATCATTGTAGCCGATCAGACATGTTGAGCGCATGAATGCAGTAATCTCGACATTGCAACTCGATTTCTGCACACTAACGAATGCTAGTTTCATTATAACAGTGCAAAGACGTTGTAAATAAGAGATTTGTTTATTATAACGGGAGTTTTGGCGAGAGTCCAGAAGTCGGTCACTGATAAACTCGCGCTGTTTGATTGACAGCTCCAGCGATTGTAAAGGGAGTGTTCTTTGATCGCTTTCTATATATAATTCATTCACAGTTTAAATAACCGATTATTTTCATCCTACTAAGAGAAACAATGTGAAGTTGACCGTTTAGTCACCTTATTTGACTTACTGAAAATAATGGATTTTGAGAGAAAAACATCTGACTGTAGGCCTACATGAATCATCACATATAAGAAATCACTGGTCACTGGTGTATACATAATCCGTACATATCAAACCATCTGTAACAAAGCAATAGTGACACAGTAAAAACTGTTTTACTCACATAAGTGTGTTGCGCCGTTCCTGTCGGATCCAATATAGAAGGCACAACATCGTTTTTTTAATTTCAGGCTTTCTGCAAAACCAATGCAGCTAGTGTGTTTTTCCACAATTTTGCACTCTTCAAAGGCATGTTTATCGCTTAGTTGCTCGATCCAGTGTTAGTCTGTTATTTACCTACTACTTGTCGTGCTTGAATCAGTGGGCAGAGCTACTGAACTTTTAGGGTTCGTGATGTCACTAACCCGTGAAGAAGCTTGTTGTAGTCCCTACCAGCCGTTTGTTGTAGTCCTTAAAAAGCGATTTCTGTAAAAGTAAATATCTCCCTTTGCATTGAACTGTGAGCGTCATAACTTTGCAGATGTTGTTTATGCTCAAACAGCAACATTACAAACATTAAAAAAGTGAAATCCTAATCAAGGACCCCTTTAAACAAGATTCTCTCATTAATAGTGCTGCTTTTTTTTTTATACAAATTTGAATAGTAAAAATGTCACATAGATATGTATGTTAAACACACCATACTAATTTATCTTGGGTCATTCTGTCACAGTGGAAACATCCACAGAGGGCCAATAATTAATCAGTATTAAATCAGTGTCAGTCTTTAATTCTGAAAACAGGTCAGAAGAAATCATATCTGACTGAATATGAACCCGGGAATATTCATTGGAATTCATTACCGTTTATGGGAGAAATTTAGGCAGGAATTTAAATAGGCATACCATCAGTTTGTTGATGCAAGAGCATGAAGCGAGAAAATCCTCCATATTCATGCATGAACAAATCATCACATTTTAAAAACATCTTAGAAAAGCTGCTAACACTACAGTTTTAAAATATCGCCTCAATTACTTTCGAGTGCGCCAAGCAAGTCTTCTGAATTATAATGAAATAGACGTGCAATGCCGGAATAAGTTCCCTCCAAGCCAATTAAAAGTCTGTCTAGTTTGTTTCTAATCGTTTAGGCCATTACTTAACTAATTAGATTAATTGCACAATTTTCCATTAATATATTTAAAGGATTTAAGGATGTTTTAGTCCTCTGCACAACCAAAATTTAGCCATGTTGTACCGTGTGTGTACTATATGTGATTCCCTTCCCTTAACTTCAGTAAAATATAGATGCACCATGTGTGCCACATATCTCAGGTCCATTATTAGCTTAGAAATATTGTATAAGGTATTATTTATTAAAACCCCAAGACTTCAAGTGCAATTTTTGCAATACTTCTCATCTCCTGAAAGAAAAAGTCCAACAAAAGTGGGCTGCCTGTGTTGTGGAGGGCTATAAACAAAGCAGCCAGAAAGGGGTGATTCAATGTCACTGGAGATTTCTGCGCCCGACGTCTGTCCTCTGAGTGGGGCTGCAGACAAAGGCAGCTTAAAATAGATGTTTCAAAACATGAAGTGCTTCGTCAATGTGGGTTTAGTCACCAGGATGTGGCCCTCACGCCATAATGAGCTTAGCCCAGGGCCGGTGACGTGGGGGGCCTGAATGAAGAACCGTCCTGATAGCAAGATAAGGGCCGAACCCCTGTCATTCAGCATCCTCGGTCTTTGAGATATGTTTATTCATTCTGCAGGGCCCTGTGCAGAGGAGAGAGCCACGACAGGTGTGACCTTACATGTATAGCATGTGTAGATCTTAATGGGAAGTGAAGCAGTGTTTGCTCCCCAGGGCGAAAATGCTACACCAGTTCAAAATGCATTTCTCTCCATATGGTTTACTGGTTGTTTTGTAAGAATGACTAGTCGTATGCTCTTTCATGTCCCGTTTTGCCCTGTTCAGTTATTATACATAATAACTATAAAATGATTCTTGACAAGACAGATACAAACGTATATTTAGCATGAGCACAACGGCTTGACACGTCAATTATACTATTTCTCCTGCGATCTTCTATGTGTTTGGTTTAGTTTGTGAGAAAAGACTTGTTCTGGATACTCCTTCATCTTTGTGTGCTGACTACAACCAGATTGTATGGAGTGAAATAAACATAAACCATTTCAATATTTATCATGTGAACAGTATTTGATTTTGACCATAATAACGTGTACTTGGTTACCAAAAGCACAAAAGTGTCTGCTTTATAATAAAAGAAAAATCAAGGTTAAAGTGCCCCTATTATGCTATTTTAAAGGTTCTTAATTTTGTTTTGGAGGTCTCATACAACAGGTTTACATGCATCAAAGGTAAAAAAAAACACTTTCATTTATCAAAGGTCAAAAAACACTTTAATTTTCTCATAATATACATCACCTCAACATGCACATCACCACATTTTTCAGTGATTCTCAAACAACTCGTCGGATGAATCAGTCTCTCTAAATCCCTCCTTTCCGCGAGCCTACTCCGCTCTGATTGGTCAGATGGCCCAGTTTGTTGTGATTTGTCTAACGCTTACAGCGCGTGTCGGAAACGAAACGCTCATTACCACAACTGAACTTCAGCGCCGTCCGGAGACTTCCTAAAGCTCAGCAATTGTACACACTGTAAAGACAGTAACGATGACATCGGTTTTACCATATCAATCCAGGCGCGAGTCCGGTGATGAAACATTGGAAGAACTAGTTATTCAACCCGAACCTCCATCGCAAGGACGTCTTGAGCAGGACATTTCTTACCTCTGTTTGACATACACTGATAAAAATTATTTTGTGGTGAAGTAAATACTACAGAAAAAACAAATGTAATTTCTACATGAAAAAGTTAGTTCAGGCAAGAATTAAAAAAACGAAGTAAATTCTATATTAGTAATTCAAGCTTGTAGAAATTAAAGCGTAAATATCAACGTTATAAAATTAAGTAAAACTACTCAACTTTTCTGATACTGGTGTTCCCATCATGCACTGGGGTTTGAATAATTAATTAGGTACTTTTTTTTTTTTTTTTCGCTGTTTTCCAGCTGTATTTACACTGTTTTATCATTGCTTTTGTTGTTAGGTTTAGTAACTTGCCATTTTGTGACATTTGGAGTTCATTTTCTACTCAAAATGACACATTCAAAAACGATCCATTAAATGTTACCTGTGTATTGTGTACCAAGTATTGAGGTCTCTGTGTTCAGGTACCATGTTACTTCTATTATGTAGATATAGTATCAACACAATATCTATTGTGTTATTTACTTGGATATTTCTAAGTAAAACATACACTTTAAAAGTGTGGTTTAATTCAATGTTATATTTTTTGAGTAAAATGTATTGCAAAGGAAACTTCAACTAAGTAGAAATGACTCAACCTTTTACTGGTCAAGTTAAAATTACTTATTTTCTTTGTTAATTTTACTTAACTTAGTTAAGTAGAGTTTACTTAATTCCATATGTGAAATTTACTTAAAAAATATGCGTGCAAAAACTTGCCAGAGAAAAATTAAGTAAATCTTACTTATTGTTTTTTTCAGTGTACATTATAAGATGTTGCAGCTGTAATTCCTCACCATCAGCATTAATAAGTGTATGTCCATCAACAAACCCATGAGTATATTTCTAATTTATTGCGGTGCACATGCAGGAACTGTATAACAATAACAGCGCATAAGTTAGCCAAGCACTAACGTGAATGACTGATGTAACATTAAAGTTTGTAAAACAAATCTTGCTCCATCCTTTATCATTACTCAAAATAGTAAGAACAACAGACAACCTGCATTAATAGACACAGTTTTAGGTAATAGTGGCCCACAGCTGATGAGCAGAAGTATTTCAGTAAGACAGTAATAACGTGAGTTAGCCGGTTCCACAATATAAAACAAAAAACTACTTATTTTGAGCACTCGGTAGAAAATATATACATCAATAATAAATCATACTTACAGGTTGTGATTCTGACGAGCAAGTTGGTCCAAATAAAGTGGGTACTGACCCATCTTTCAAGAGCAAGCGTTTTGTAAATCCCATTTAGACCTCACAGAGATTTGAGAAAAAATTGTCAAAATGTTATACTGCTGTTGTATCTGTGGTCATTTTAACCACTGACTCTTCACATCCTTATTCTTGGAAGTGTTTACAAAGATAATTTGCTTTCGCAGAGCAGAAAACTGTGTCTTCTTGACATGTACACAACACGAACCAGCTACAGTGTTTGAGGGCGGGTCAAAGTAGACGTTGTTTGTGGGTAGCCAATGAAGACCGTAGACAGGCATTATGCAAATGTGTTACCGTGTTACGTATGCAGGTCACAGAAGTGAGACTGGAATTCCTGACGACTCATTTAGGCGATTCTCTTTCGACTTTACAACTTTGCATACCATTTACATTCACAGACAGCTATATTACACACTGCATGAAAGGGAGAATTCAAAAAACCATAATAGGGGCACTTTAAATATCACTAGTGAATAGAATTCAAATCAAGCTGTAATTGTCAAATTATGCAGGTATGGAAATATAAAATATAAATTGTGTTTTTAGGTTATAAAACGCTTGCTATGAAATTACCCTTTTTAAGTGTAATCTAAATATGTTTTGAAGGCAATTTCCACCACTGTCATTTCCCTCACAGAATGCTATTAAACACAATACATCATTTGAGATTTCAGTAGTTTCAAAAGTGATGCATATACAGTATGTCCACTGTTGGGCATTGTTAATAGACTAATTAAACCAGTGGAAAGTGTTTTTAAGTGCTTCAATATGTAGGAAGAAAGATCTCATCCTGCCTAGATAGACTAACTGGGCATGTTTGTATGTGTGTGCAATGCATGTGCATACAGTATGTGTTTGTGCACATTAAGTATGAACTTTGATTTGCACCCAGTGAGATGTAGTGGAATAAATAGAGATGGTGGTTGACCTTCACACTGTCAACGTGTGTCAGCATGCTCCAAACTGAAGAACCCAAGTGAATGTAATGCAGAGAGACAAATGCATCACCAGCACCTAAACTAGCATGACTTTGAACCAGTTCCTGTACAATGTAATAAGACGAGCTATAGTTTTAACTCTCCACTGAAGCAGCCTCCCTGTTTTTGCTGCTGTTTGAAGCTAGTGGCCTCTAGCTGAAGGGTTAGGCCCTTAACTTCTTATGCTGAGTTTGGTGTGTTTTTGCATCTAGTGACGAGTCTGTTGAATGAATGATTCAATGACAAATACATTTTTCAAGTCATCTGGTGGTGTAACAAAGCGCCATGTTACTTTCAAAAGGTGATTTACTCTATTTTGATCTTGTCTGTAGAAATCAGTGTTTATGTCCAAACTATAAATTTATCTTCTGTGATATGAATATTTGTAACAGAAATAGACAGCTGTTTTATACCTACATGACAACTGCTCTCTCTGGGTCAGCGGCAGCACAAAAGCATATTTGAATGTTCCAGTGTGATTTTTGTGGAAGGTTTAATAGACAGGCAAATTGTTGTCATTTAGGAATGAGATTGTGTGGGTGTTTAAATCGAGACCGCAGTCGTTTAACGATTAATCATGCAGCTTTAGGGCCAGATTTACTCAAAGTTTGCGTCAGCAAATCAACTGTCAGGATTTACTAAAGACACGCAGTGAAAAATTAGCAGTGAAAAGCCGTGGACAGTTATTTTTGTGGCTGACCTTATTGCATATGCATTTGTAAGAGTTTTTCTTACAGATGCATATGAGAGGAGGGTATTTAAATGAATCATGCAAGGTGATTTACTAAGGCTACGTCAAAGAAACTAAAAACTGCTGCCTTCGGAGGATGCATTCCAAGGTATGAAGGCATCAAGGCACGTCTGAATCCAAAGTTAGCTTCACTTCCTGTCTACTGAGATACCTTCATCTGATCGATTTTTGAAGGCAGCATAGATTTATCCTTTGCTTCCTTTGATATCCCACAATCCTGTGCTTTTTACTCTATGAAAGTTAAGCTAAAGAAAATAAAGATGGTGTCTGAAAGTTGCGGTTGGTTGTCAGTTTGTGTAAATGTACATTTTTGATCGTTTTCCACTTTTGATGTTATTTCTAGCGAGAAATTACTATTGTAGTAATTAATATTCGCTTAGTCCTCACCAACTCTCTATTTTGCTATAGATCATTAAACCGGTACGTTGCCCCAGAAGTCTGTCCGAAATCAGTTTCGTGAGGTGGCTTGGTGTGCAAACACTGCCTGCAAAGTCATTGCCTGATAGGGCAGTGAGGCAAAAAAAAAAGAGCATGCCTTAAACTAGACGCTAATTCGCTAAGATAAGTTTAAATGATCTGGCTGCGTCTGTGTTCTTTAATTTAGTGCTCTCATGCTAATTTGCCCTGTTTATTAAAATCTGGCCCTTAATCTGAAGTAATAGATCTTTCGGACACACTTAAGGGGATAGTTCACCCAAAAATTTAAATTCTGTCATCATTCACCCTCAAGCTGTTCCAAACCTGTATGCATTTCTTTATTCTGCTGAACACAAAAGAAGATATTTTGAAGATTATGGGTAACCAAACAGTTGATGGGACCCCATTGACTTCCATAGTAGGAAAAAAATACTATGGAAGTCAATGGGGTCCATCAACTGTTTGGTTACTGACATTCTTCAAAATATCTTCCTTTGCGTTCAGCAGAATAAAGAAATTCATACAGGTGTGGAAGAACGTAAGGGTGACCAAATGATGACAGAATTTTCATTTTTGGGTGAACTATCCCTTTAAATTTAGGGTCCAATTTTCACTATTAACTATAACCAGGGTTTGACATTAACTTTTTTGCTCACCAGCCACTGTGGTTTTCCAAAGTTACTAGCCACTCAGCATTTTCACTGGCCGAAATTTTGTTGTTGGGAAATTTGTTGTTGGCTATATGTAAATGACCACTGTACACACTCACATCAAGTCTACATGAAATGTATAACATGACAGGTCATCAAATAGGCCTGTTTAGCTCTGATACAGTTGTGTGTAAAGCTCCTTAATCTAGACAGAGAAACACTAACAGTTGCTTGTCTGAAAAAAATACGTTTTGGTGTAAATATAATTTATTCTCAAGCAATATTCTCATAAGTGTTCCATCAGCTATGACATATTTAAATCTGGCATATTTTGTGTATGAACCCTACATTAGCCTAGTGAAATACATATCCATATTTTTATGTGATTTGACAGTTTATTTTATTAAATATCAAAAATCTAGGTAACACTTTAGTTTAGGGTCCAATTCTCACTATTAACTAGTTGCTTATTAGCATGCATATTACTAGGATATTGGCTGTTTATTAGTACGTATAAATCACATATTAATGCCTTATTCTGCATGACCAACTACATCCCGTAATCCTACCCAATAGCTAAACTTAACAACTATCTTACTAACTCTTAATAAGCAGTAATTAGGAGTTTATTGATGCAAAAGTCATAGTTAATAGTTGATAAAAGGTGTGCATCATACCTGACACTTAGATGAGCACTTTACAGTTGGTTCTATGACTGTAAATCATTCTCTTCAAATGCTATTGAAGTTAGAAACGTGTATATACCAATGTGGTATGTAACTTTAGAGACGGTCCCCAAATTTGCGAACATCGATTGTCCAACGTCAAGCCAACTTTGTCAGATGTGTTATTGTTCTGCTGTGATCTTTGTTTGAAACTATTTTCGCTGCTGAAATAGAAAAAAAACAGTCAATCACTGTATGATGTGAATCTCCTACGTACATCGCACGTACATCTCTGCTTTGTTGTTTATGATGAGAGTGCAGATTTCAGTGAGAGAGAGAACAAAACACAAACTCTGGAGTCATGGAGTCTGAACAAAACTCCATGACTAATCTGAACGCCTCTGATTATTAGACATTGCATTCATAAACTCAACAGAATCACGTGATTGGTTATAACGCGCAACGCAATTATATACGATTATATTAGTAAATTATATACTAATAAGCAACTAGTTAATAGTGAGAATTGGACTCTAAAGTTCTTTCTTTCTTTCTTTCTTTCTTTCTTTCTTTCTTTGGGTTATAACTGCTTGCTTGCAGAAATGCTCTGTGGGATGTTCTCCTGGGCTTGGGAGAGTTGTGAAATGTCTAATTATTGTCCTTGAACACAACATCTCAGTTCATGGTAAACACATTCTTCGAAAGTAAGTGCCCTTGAGGAAAAATAACAAAAGCTCTCCGCTCTGGAAATAATAACACTTTTATCTCTTCCACTCTTGAAATGCAGGATTAAAACAGGCCACAGGCTCGTCTTAAAAGAGCATATCTGATTACATCAAAACACATGGGCGTTTTTTTCTTTCTTTCCCCGTTTAATGTAAGCAGTCCTTGTGAATATGCTGAGCATGTGAATTAATTTTTATTTTATTATTTTTTTTTTTTTAAAAGCTCAAAGTGTATTGATTGCTTCTTGTTAATATGAAGTGCCACTGTGTTCACACACTGAAATCGAGCACTGTGAATGAGATCTCCTGCCAGGTTTTGATTGGTTTCAGGCAGACATTTGAACAAGTTATAGCCTACCATTAACTCTCTCTCTCTCTCACACACACACACACACACACACACCTGGAGCGTATCAGTATGACAGCCTGAGTGTGAATTAACCCAAAAGGTTGGTACACTGTCAAACCCTAATGAACAGCTGTCAGATGACAGTGAATGCTTATCGGTGACACCCAGGTATTGCCCGTTCAACACACAGACCATTTTTTAATCCAATGGCCATATAATTGAGGGTACATTCAGACACACTCATTGACTGTGGTGAGTAGAGTGTCATTTAAAATGCCTCTCAAAAAGTTTCAGAGTTCAGAAGTGATCAAAATGACTTTTGAGTTTGATCAATTTCTGAACAAACCAGCATCAGGGCAGCACACTCACATACACCAAATGACAAAAGTAATTCTGCCTACAGAAGAGTATTGCCTATCTGCCACACATCTAAATGTCAAGCCTTTACCCGTGGTTGACATCCAGTTTGACCACTCAGCTTCTTCTTTTTTTTTTTTTTCCTTAGACACCAGCGGATAACCTGAAGAGATATTCTCATTTCTACATGTGAAAGAACCTTGACACCTGCTTTGTGTGGCTCTAAGTGGTCACTGATTGTTCCCTTGACATCTTGTCCCTACAACTTTAATGGGATGTCTAGCACGTACAAGATTAGTGAAACCATTACCCCTTCCTCCAACATTCCCCCGGTCCTGACACTAGCTTTAGTGGCGATGCCTCCACAAATATCAGCCTTTAAAAGTCTGGGGATCACTTAGAGTCACTCCTGCCAGTGGCAGAACGGTCAGGCATTTCAGCTGGAATGCTGGGACATGATTGTAGAGGAAGAGAGAAAGAGAGAGAACGAAAAAACATCAGGTCACAATCGTTCTCCAGATCAGTTGTTCTTGTTTCAGCTGATCCTTAAAGATTATCTTGGATATCTTTCCCATTTCTGGATTAGAAAGTTTAATGTCACAATTAGCATATGCCATCTTTCACACTACATTAAATCAGTAAACTAGCTAGCTACATAACGACAAAAATAATTACCCACCCTTGGGATTGTAGCGAGAACCTTTTTTTGTGCAAAGTTTGCAATGGGAATGTTGCTAAAAACAAGTTTGCTATTTTTTATTCATAGTGATATTAATATACACTACCATACTGTATACACTGTTTTAATACACATTAAAAATAATTGTATACATTTAAATATTTATTAATCATTTACACACTTTCTAAATGATCTTATGACATCTCCTAAATAACTGGTTTGTAAATAATGTAATGCTTAATTTAGAAATGGCAAATTGATCAATAATAAAGTATGAAAATACAATAATTAAACACATTATAGATATGCTTATAAATCAAGAATAAATAATTTATAGCTGTATTTATAAACTGCCTATTAATGTCTATTAATACGTTATAAATTATGAATTAACTATTTACTAATGCTTAACTAATTATTTATAGCATGCAGTTATTATAAAGTGTTACCCAAAAATGTATAGAAATGAGTCGCACAGGTATATTTGTGGCAATAGCCAACAATACATTGTATGGGTCACAATTATCGATTTTTCTTTTATGCCAAAAAACATTAGGATATTAGATAAAGATCATGTTCCATGAAATATTTTGCAAATTTCCTACCGTAAATATATCAAAAATGTATTATTTCATTATCATTTGGACAACTTTAAAGGTGATTTTCTCAATATTTAGATTTTTTTGCACCATCTGATTCCAGATTTTCAAATAGTTGTATCTCGGCCAAATATTGGCCAAATGTCCTATCATAACAAACCATAAATCAATGGAAAGCTTATTTATTCAGCTTTCAGATGATGTATAAATCTCAATTTCAAAAATGTGATCCTTATTACTGGTTTTGTGGTCCAGGGTCACATTTGTCTCTCTCTCCCTCCCTTTTAGGCCCTGTTTACATCTGCGTTTTGGTCGATCGGATCACAAAAGAACGACGCTAATACAGGTGTAAACGGGGTCTAAAACTTTTTGAGCTTCTCCACTTTCGACCACTAACAGAGGTAGTCGAAAACAGATTCAACTGGATTGCCTTTGTGGTGTAGATGCTCATGTTATTGAATGTGTTCAAACAGCCACAAAAGACCGTCTACTCTCCGCCTACTGACCTAACACGTAAACGTTATGGGAAGTGCACTAGCCAGACGGGATTTAAACTTTGTCGCCTGAAGACCCAAGTTTGGTTTGAAGACGAAAAATGTACCAAGCACAACGTTCTCTCACCATTCCTGATTTCTAACACACACTCACAGCGTTCGTTGTGGTCAGAGCAAAAACGAAAGCTGCTGCTCTCCGTATGTTTTTCTGTCGTCTTCGGTTGCTTTCATATGTAAATTGCACAAGCTTATTTCGTCCATTAGATTGAAAGATCTGAAAAAATAAAAAAATAAAAAATAAAAAATGTCCCACTTATAGACCCTCCCCTCAAAGAAATCAGGACAGAAGTTGTTGAAAGTGGACAAAAGAGACTAATCAAAACACCAGGTGTAAACGGGTACGTCTCCCTAGTCTACTTGTGATCCGATTGACCAAAACACATCTTAATACCAGGTGTAAACAGGGCCTTACATAAATGTGTAGACACACTGATGCAGATGGCTCAGTAGAGGTTGACTGAGGTCTGTTAAACAGCGACATCATTGGTTGGGATCAACACTTGGAATGATTCCATTTAGCAAACACTGGCAAATGCAGAAGTTGGCAGCTTACAGCACAGAGGAGAGCAGCCCATGCAGTCAGAGCACCACTAAGACGGATGAGGGGTCAGAACTGCAGAGAGACCTTTGGCGGTCTGTATACCGTAAGAGACGACTGCCATTTGATTGGAACCAGACTTGTGAGGTTTCTTGCTCCTCTTGGCAGGCATACATTGCGAAGGTGGCATGACAATTCATAATGCAGGCGACGAGGGTTAATAATTTCTCTTCACAAAGGAACCAGGTGCAAGCCCACGGTGAAAAGCGAACACTTTGAGCTGGCTACACTGAGAATAAATTGTCAGTACTGCCACTTCCATAAGCACATAGGTGCTAAGCAGGGATGTTGGATTCCCCGTTTGCACTCTGAATTAAAGCCTTATGAGAAAACATTGCACCGGAGTCTAATTCCCCATGGGAAGATGAAGATTGGCATGCTTATTTAGTTCGGCTCCCTCTGCTACTGTACGTAACAATAAACAAAGTATTTGGAAACCTCATTCCCACAAGCACAAATAATTGCTCTTATTATCTGATACGCAATTCCTGAACAGCAAGGCCTTACATTTTCATCTGTCATTTAACATAACTTCTAACCATCTGCTGAAAAGGTTTGATTAAGGAAATGACGAATTTCGTTCTTATACTTGACCCCAGTGCTTCACATAGTGCTTACCATGGGCAGCGGCTCGGTAATGAGGTGCCACACGACACGAGGAGACACAAAACACTTCATTATGGGCTGAGGTAAATCATTTTTACTGCTCGTGTTCATGTGGGCTTGCAGTCTGAGAACACCTTATCACTTTCATTTAATCCAAATTGACGTAAAAGGATTGAATGCTACTTGATACTGTGCATCTTGAAATACAATTATGGCCCCAATGGAACAATAATAGTCTAGCCTGGGTAACATCAGCACTTAGGGTTATGAACTGATTTTAATACCACTCTTTCTGGTCCCCAGTGTGCAAGAAGACAGAGAGAGAAAAAAACATTTAGGATTGTTTTGCAACTGATTAATACTTGATTTCCCCTAAAGTTTGATTAAATATACGCTACAGTTTAAATGTCAGTAAGAATTTTAAATATTTTTGAAAGAAGTCTCTTAGGCTACGTTCAAACTGCAGGGCTTAGTGCTCAATTCTGATTTAATGCCTTTTTTTTTTTTTTGTATTGCTGTTCACATTGTTTTAAAAGTGGCCAATATCAGATTCCAGTGTGAACAGATCATGGTCCTGAACTGACTCGCATGCACAAAAGAATGATAAAAACGTCACACAGTAAGCTGTCATACGGAAGTAAACACAGAGACATTAAAATAAGTGATTACACGTTTATTTGGTGATTACGCCTCGGAAGCCAGTGACTTTATGCGCAGGCAATATAAAAAAAACAAAGACCAGGATGCAAAAAAGAGACATTTTTAAACATCTATGATACGAGCCCTCATGTTTTGCTTGCATATTTGCCACTGTAATACTTATGAGCTCTGACACATCACTGTCCTTCACTGACTACCTTTCACGATGGTCTTGATAACTTTGGGTATGTAAAAGTGACTCCTGTGAACACAGAATTGTGACGAATGTTGCTCCAAAGTGACATCCCATAATTTCTGATATGACTGTTCAGACTGAGGTTGCATTGCAAAACATCTGACCTGTATCGGATTTCGGACCACATATTGGAAGGCTACGTTCAGACTGTCAGTCCAAATCAGATTTTTGTGCATATCCGATGGAAATCCGATCAGATTTAGCATGTGTAAACTGCAAAAAATCACATGAAATGTGCATTTCAAGCTACATGCATATGTGGTTTGAAATCCTGTTTAAATAGCATTTCTGGAAATCCGCTTCAGTCTGACCACTCTGATCGGATTTCACGTGGTTTATGTAACTTTCTCACGCCATGTAAAACATATAAACATCAGAAGTTGTTATAGGAAACATGCTGAAAGTCGCTGTAGAAACAAAGGTTGTGTTGTTGCAAAGTGCCAGATGAGCAGAAAATGACAATATAACGGAAACATGTTTTGAAACCGGCCAGTAGCTCCTCACTGCGGAACACGAGATCCAGGAGGCGGGGTTGGATCCAGATCCAGGGGGTGGAGTTGGGATAGGTTTAGGGTTGAGGTAGGTGTAGTCTCAGCCTCAGACGTCAAGCCCACGGACTGTTGGCTGAACGTCTGATGTATATGGCACCCTTAACTGGAAACACTTCAGGAGTTTCAAAGTCGTCATCTGATTGGTTGAATTCTACAGGATGTCCGGGAGACGTGTGCGTCGCGTTCTTTAACGGTCCACCTGAAAAACATATGCCGTGACACCAAACTCCCTCGTGGATGAAGAAAGCCGTCGTGTTTACAACTGTGACAATGAGCACTTACCAGGATCAACTAAACGCTGGATTTTCATAAGTATGTGAAGTTCGCTGCTCCACTGTTGCATTAATATAGCAAAGTATATAAAGTGGGAGGAGTTGGATCTGGATCTCTTGTTCTGCAGTGCGGACCATCTCAAACCGGCAGAGACGACAGCACGGAATAAAGTCCCTCATACCAGCCTCCTACGTTTCTGCCGCTGCCTCAAAAGATGCAGTAGTCCAGCGTGGCGGCTACACATTGTCATGTTGTAAATAAGATAACATCTCTATTGCAAACCCCGCCATGTTGAGGTTGTTGTTGTTGTTGTTGTTTTTGGCTTATGCCTACCAATGCAACATCATTGCCAACGGAACCAATGCAGATATTCCAGAAAACGAAAGAGCGGCATGGACACACAAATCGGATCTGAACAGTTGTGATACACAATGTGGACGTCAATCATTTTAGATCAGATTCCAATTCCAAAAGAAATGTAACATCATACATTTCTTTACTGTCACTTTTGATAAATATAGTGCATCCTTGCTGAATAAAGAATTAAAAGTAAAAACTTACTGACCCTAAACTTATGAACAGTAGTGTATTCAATGTCTCTCAAACCTTCTAAAACATATTGCCATCAGAATCTTCTTGTTACTTTCTCAATTCAGTTTTTTTACACACACACACACACACACACACACACACACACACACACACACACACACACACACACACACACACACACACACACACACACACACACACACACACACACACACACACACACACACAAAAAAAAGCCTTGACATTTCAAGAGCAGATTCGGTTATGTACAGGTTCATTTGTCACCTGATAGTTAAAGTTTTTTTTCCCCGTCATCTTTAATAACACAAAATGGCAAAAAAGAAAATCAAATTAAATTTCCAAGAAGGATCATTGAACCAGGGCAGCGCTCCTAAACGCTTCACTGGAGAAAGTGTGTACACACGTGTCCCGTGCTTTTGAAAATTGCCTTTGGAGCACAGAGGCCCTGAACCATCCCACAGCGACACTTTACCCTTCCTCACACTAAACCCAAAAGGTCATTCTTTTGTCTTTGCGGGCTCTGTCGGATTGCTGTCTTTTCTCATATGTGAGAACGCTGAGACGCTATGAGCCAGTCAATACAGGTATCTGAGGGTAATAGAAAGAGATTGATTTTTAATGTTTCACTGCCCTTTGGAATGAAACAAAGACTCTTCTCAACATATTGGTAATCTATGCGACATAATTAAAATGCGTACCCAGTGAATTAACCAGGGATAGTTCCTCTTGCCTAACAAGATTACGATTTTAGTCAGTTTAGTATTGTAACTGTGTCTCAAGTGTCACGATGAAAGCAATCATACTTGAAATGAATTTAAATTAAATCCAAATGCAGATTTTCTAGGAAGTCAAACATCAGAAGTTGTGATTTGTGTACCTCCTGTGACTTTTTCCTCTATGATGTTAGTGGAGCAATCTGTCAAGTCTGGTCAGTATGGCATATTGAGTTGTGATTTGTAGGATGAAATTGCAGCATTGCATGTTGAACTGCTTTTGGCACAATTTCCAAGCATCACTCATTCTTTTTTTCTTGCTTTTTGCTGATTGATCACTGCTACAAACACCTTTGAATTGTGAACCTAGTATTCCATTGCCTTTTTTCTTCAAAAGAAATAGCCTTTTTTTTAGAGCATCAGGTTATTTAAAGCTTGTATTTACTTCCATGTCAGATTTAAAGCTAATTGTATCCCTGATAAGAAGATTATTTGGAATCTGTTAATACACGCAAAGCACAAAAATTCTGCATGGGTGAACAGGTCTGTGATAAAACATAAACTATTGATACTTAGCAAGATTACTGATAGTATAAAAGCTCTTCTCACTAAAGCTAATATTTTATATTATTAATGTGCATTTTGTATTTCAATACAACTCTTTGCGTTAAGCTCGTTCACACCAAGAACGGTAACTGTAACATTTCATTCTAATTCTACGAGAAATGGGAAAACCCACACCACAGCTACAATGACAACAACACTGAGGAACAATATCATTGGACTCACTTTTAGAATGATTTTTCCCAGCTGATGAATGATAAAAACATTGACAGTCAATCAGAAGCCAACCTGCTTTAAAGAGCTGAAGCATTTAAACTGCATCATTGTTGGTGTTAGGGTTGCAAAGGGGCTGAACATTTCCAGAAACTTTCCAAAAGTTTCCAAAAATTTCCAAAAAATCCTGGAAAGTTTCCAAAAATTCTGGAAGGTTTTGCAACCCTAGTTGGTGTGGACTCTAATTTAGTTAACATTCTTGGTGTGAATGGGCCTTTGGTGGTGGAATTTTTCATTGACTGTGTGGCAAGCAGTCACAGTCGAGGCAGAGGGACCGTGAGAGAACAGCACGAGGCCGGTGGCGTGATTGATAATGAGCACCGGTCTCGTATCTCTCACGGTCCCTCTGCCTCAACTGCTTGCCACAGACTCTTTCTGCATATTACAATAAATCAATATTCCTGTAGGGGCTGACAAGTGATATTCTTGTTTGTTTATTTTTTTTACTCAAATGACCTGGATGACACCCAGGAACTAATTCAGTGGTTCACTGAATCATTTACTTAACTGATTCATTCATCATTAAGGAACAAAACAAGTGACTAGATCCATCCGAAATCCCATACATAAAGATCTCAGAATTTCAGTGGAAATAACAGGTTATCCAAATTTTTGTTTTATGAATACTATGAATTTGGACATACTACTCTTTTCACATACTGTTTTCCGCAAATAAATGCAACAACTATGTGTGGCTCGGAGACACAACGCATTTGATTCTACTTTTACTTCCTTTGAAACAGTCGTTGGCAGATCGAAAACTTCACTACATTCACACTGCGAGCCTTAGTGCTCAACCCCGATTTATTGCTCAGATCTGATTTGTTTTTTTTGTTTTTTTGTATAGCTGTTCACGTTGTTGTTTTAAATGTGGCCAATATCAGATTCCAGTGTGAACAGATCATGGTCCTGGACTGACCCGCATGAGCAAAAGAATAATTAAAAGACATCACGCAGCACTCTGTCATACGGAGGTAAACACAGAGACATTAAAGTAAGCGATTACATGTTTATTTATAGTGTGATCTGCCGCGGAAGCCAGCGAATTTATGCGCAGGCAATATAAAAAACAAAGGCGAGAGTTTTTAAACATTTATGATACGAGCCCTCATGTTTTGCTTGTATATAGAGCTGTTACTGTAATATGAGCTCTGACACATCACTGTCCTTCACTGACTACCTTACGCAACTGTCTTGATAACTTCAGGCTATGTAAAATCTTTGAAGTGACTCCCATGAGCGCAGAATTGTGACGAATGTTGCTCTAGATTGATGTAAAAAGTCTCGATGAATCCCGATATGACTGTTCAGACCGAGGTCGCATTGCAAAACATCTGACCTGTATCAGATTTAGGACCACATATGGAAGTGGCACAAATCAGAATTGACAAGATCAGATTCTGCCGTTCACACTGTCATGAGAAAAACAGATCTGAGTCACATGTGAGCAAAATAATCAGATTTACCTGCAGTCTGAACATAGCCAAAGTAACAGGCAATGTTGTGTAATTCACTTAGTATTAACTTCTTGTTTGTTAAACTGGTGTATATATTGAACAGTATTCAAATTGCTGATTACAGTTGTATATATTTGGAGCCACAGCTCTCCTACTCATGTGACATGGCCTAAACTGACAATTTAAATGACTGTTGTGTACCACAATAATAGGCTTTATTTCATCTTTGATTCTAACTGTAGGTTTAATGACATATTTGTGTTTTTAAGTGCAACCTTTCCAAACTCATTGAAGCACACTTAGCGTTATCAGGCTCTTTATCATCTACATGTATATGTCCACCCTAATCCTATGAGGCAAACAAAAATAACAGTGTTAGACAATGTAAAATATAGTCACAGAGTGCTTGACAAGGGCATAATTTATTGCATTAGGATACACCAGCTTACTGACTCACTGCATGTATTCTGCCATATATTTAGCAGTGTGCAGAGAGGTACAAAATGTATTCCAGGTATTAAATTAGCCTAAAAAAATCCTCCAGATCTTGTGACAACACTACCAGTCTGGCTGTAATACTGGGTTAATACACCTCCAGCTGGGCATTATTAAACAGCTTAACAACCTACCAGACAAGAGAGCAGCTGGAGAGAATCATATCACATGTCTAGAGTTGGAAATGGAGTCAAAACATATCTATAGCAAACAACCCCTGTACCTCCCAGAAATACCTCAATTAATTTGTTATTTCAAACAGGATTTAATAGGACATGCAGGCTATAGCTGATACATATCTAGTCACGTCTGCATGCCTGCAATGCTCAATAATGCATTATGGATTATATTTCAATTTCAAGATTACGCCTGGGACAAATTATTAATGAGATATCCGGCAATTATGAATCAACTCCAAAGCTCAAACTCAAGCCATTTCCAGCAAAGCAGAACGACGGTGATCTGAATACCAAAACAGAGACAGAAAAGAGCGCACTGGCCGCAGGTTGTTTCCAGATGTTAGCATGCTTATTGTGTCGTAGAATTGTAGATGAGCATTTCATTACAACTGCAAACGGGAAACAAACATGAATCGGATATTTCATGCCCCCTTTAAACTCAGTCTCTCATATAGAAACAGACTATATGTGCACAGTATGACAAGTGCCCTACTTTTAGCTTTAACTGCGCTAATGATGTTGGGCAACCATGTTTTTCAAAGCTTTCTGGCATGTTGCTTCTCTTTAAGTGCAGTCAAAACTTATCGAACTCATTTCATGTGTTTCTACTCAAATATATTCACATGTGAGTTGGTTTCTGTTGCGTTTGGCTTTGCACACTATTATCCTGGTCATTCAGTGGACTAATATAAACAGTATTGTGCTTGTGAAAAGCATGTAAACAGCTAGGGCTGAAGTGCTTCTTCTGTTTATTTCCTCCCTGTGCCATTGAATTCTTCTTTGTGCAGGCATTTGTACGAGCTGTTGCATATTTATTTGCATTCTGCGACTGTGGAAGGGTTTTATGCAGATGAATAGGCTAGAAAGTGAGGAATTTAGAGGGAAAGTTGCCATTTTTATTTCCATTATTACTGTACCTTTACAGTATTTGTCTATGGCCACAGTGATTGCTGCCAATTGCTTGCTGTCACATTTATCTTGTTCAAAGAATGACAGCGCATAAGGACTTGATATTCAAGCAAACTGTTTGCATACAAAAGACACTCTGACATCCCTGCACACAGCAATGCAGCTCGTTTAAAAGGAGTGATGCTGCTTTCCCCAGCAATTTTTCATTTAGTGCTTCCCTTTTTATCTCTTTTCTCCTCCTTTTTGTTCTCATTCATATTTAATGCAAAATTGACATAACCAAGAATTTCAAAGCATGCAGAAAATATATAGAGGACACAGCCGAACAGGATGTTTAGTGGCAGATGTTTGGTCATAATGCTCAGCAGCTGCAGGATGCATTCGTCTCTGTTTGAGCGCAGCAACTAAAGTATTTAAAAATGCAGTACAGAAGTTATTTATTCTCTATTGTATTTGTAAGTAAAAACAATAAATAAACTGCATAATCTTTTAGGTAAGGTACTATATGTGCATATACTGTTTTTGAAATTGAGTGTGACAGCTAGTCTTTGTCTAGTTTTATAATATATTAAAAAATGTCTAATCTATATATATTAGTGTTGTCAAAAGTACCGACTTCGATACTAGGTCGTTACTGAAATTTTAATGTGATGATACCAGCATTTCCCTCTAGCATTTTGAGCGCTGTTGAACGGATTGGCTAATGTGTTCACGCGCTCAACATGTATGTCTGTGATTGGCTACAATGATCAAGACTTCAGAAACATGTTAGGGATCTGCTGATAGATGTCTATTTACAACTTGTTTTTGAAGCGTGTAGCCAATCACAGACATATATATTGAGCGTGTGAACACAGCGGCCAATCAGGTGTTTAAGAATCCATTCAACGCTCAAAATGTTAAAGGGAAATGCTGGTATCATTATCACTAGTCTTACTTTCTGCATATAATATGGAAATATGGATTAACGTGTAAAAAAAGAATTCTAACAGTGCTGCATTTTTTTTTCTCTTCCTGAGGCTACGCTAATGTTTTTTTTTTTCCAGACTTGCTCATGCTTATTCTGCAATAATTTTGAATTGAATGTATGAATATATTTATGGTTACAAGTTTTAAATGCTAGGTGCATTTTAATTGGTTACATTTTTAAACTGATTCATATAAAACACACAGTAGTACCCAAAATTAGTTTTTAATGACTCTGCAAGTTCGATTAAACCATCAAAATATGAGGAAAATATTTTATATTTTTAAATATTTTAAATATGAGGGAAGAACAAAACACTAAGCTTAGTTAAGGTATTTATCTCACACAATTATTTGGCAAAAAATGGATAAGCTACAGATACAGGTTTCATTTTACTATGCAAAATGAATGCATAGAAAAACGAAAAGCTCACAGGAAAAAACATACATTGACTACAACATAATCAGTTATTAATATTTTGCTGGTTCTCTCTTGTTTTTGCATGTGTTCATAATTTGTTTGTATGACAGCCTGGCAAAAAATTCTGTCTGCACGATTTGCCATGTTTCATTGCGTTGCATCACAATTAAAACAATTGACTCCAAGCACAACTATGCAATATACTTACAAAATCAGTTAACATATTTTTAATAATTTTAAATATTTCTATCTCTCTCTCTCATGTAAATACAATTCAAACAATGCCTCTAATATTCAGGGTGCTACAATTTCTTTATGGGATTATATCATTCTGAAAGCACATAAAATTGCATTGTAAAGCCGTTAGCTTTACAGGAAACGTTCAGTCCAACAGTGGCTAATGGAAGATGAGGAGCGATGGGTCCTGCCTTGTTGGCTAAAGCCCAGTCACACTCCATCTGATCTTTACCTCAGCAAAGGCCTATACATCCATACTCAGCTGTAGCAGCAGTTTGTGCGCTGGACTTGTGAAACTCAGCACTTTCCACTTTAATGACCAGGGCTCAGCACTTCTTCATTACAGAGGAAGATCAGTTTCATATAATTCAAAGTCGAGCACAGAAACGTTCTGGGTGGGTAGGGAGGTTCTGTCTAATGAGGCTGCGTGTGTGTACGGTTGTTTCTGCCTGTCGTGTGCTGTTATTCAAAGCTCCCTTCATCCTGAACAATCAGTTTTCCAGACAGCATCACCATTCATGTGTGTAGATTGTTTCTGGCAGATCCTTACAGCTAACCACCTTTTCTTCAAGAAGGATTGTGGTTTATCGTCAGCCTTCACATGGTGTGGCTTTAATCAGAATTATGCGATCGCTGGCAATGAGGAGCTGTAGAGTGCAGCGTGCGATAAGTCTGTTTGTCTGACAGGCTGATTCTCATTAGAACACTTTCTGTGCTCTCTCTCGTATGAGAGCCTGCCAAAACAGCTGTGTCAAAAGAGGTCACAGCATAATTATCAACCCGTGATGGTAATGACCAATTTATTCCTCATATTCCTGACTCTGTGGTTATCTGTACCGTTGTGACAATCAAGCTGTTCGTGTGTTGAGGCAAAGGAGGTCGATAATATCGGGACAAAGTTATCCGTTAGCTTTCCCGGTCATCTAATGGCAGCTGACACAGGGAGCATGTGATTTGTAAAAACGGTCTTCTTTGCCCCTTTTAAATGCTGCTAGTGAATTTACCCTTGTGAAAAAGAAGTGTGCTTAATTGTATTGAATGTGCATTTATAGTGTACATCAAATCTTAAAAAATATATTTAAAAAATTGATGTAATATTGCTTAAAGGGTACATAATACAGTTTCTGCCAGTCTCATGTTAATCTTGAGTACCTCTAGAGTAGTATTGCATCCTTCATATCTCCGAAGAGTCTTTAGTTTTATCATATTTATAAAAGACAGATACGCTGTACCGATTCTTTCCGAAAACAGCCGAATTCGTGGAGGAGTTCAGTGGGCGGAGCTAAAGAGACACACACACACACACACACACACACACACACACACACACACACACACACACACACACAATACATCATTGCATTATCCCTGGATAACTTTCGATTCACTATACGTTCGTGTTGTTTCCATTATATGCACTTACGCGCCGATTGCCAACAAAACACAGACATTTGATGCAGTTTTACTCACCGCCTGCGGTTTCCACTCCTGACCAGGAACAAACAAACACACTTGCAGAACTCCGTTGCTGCTCCGGAAAAACAAACTTCATCCACTGTTTCCTTAACGCTGGGTTATTTGGGAAGCTGAACAAGGTGATCTTTCCCTCACAACCAAAAACACACTTCTTTAGTGACATTGTTGATTTTGTGGTCTAAAAACAAAATGACAGCGCAGCCGACGGCTTCTGTAACCCGAGTGAAGCTCGTTGATGGGTGCGCTCTTGCTCTCGCTCTGGTTAGTGTGTGTGTGTGTGTGTGTGTGTGTGTGTGTGTGTGTGTGCACGCTCATCTGGGAGAAGTGCCCATAAAAGGAATTCCGCCCTTTATGACATCATGCAGGGCCATAATCCAAAAAACTTTCCGAAACTTGTTCGACTCCTGAAGGAGTGTATTTGGCACAGAAATACTGTGTCATACCTCCAACTCGTTTTTTGAAATTTTGGCCATGTTTAGCATGAGAATCCACCTCTTTAACAGTGTAAATAAGTCAGAATGCATGAAATAGCATTAGACCCCCCCTTTAAATATGATATTATAGGGGAAAAAACTAGAGTACACTTTCTTGAATGTTTCATAACACACAGACAAAACTCTTCACACAGTGAACACAACAGCAGTCTATAGCCATTTTGAGATATTGCATAAAAAACTGCTGTATGGAAACGGCAAGATGCAAATAAATTTTACAAATGTGCAAAAAATACTTATGCACTCAATTGAGTCATACGCTATAAGAAAAGTATGATGGAAACGCATTTACTGAATAAATCCCTTGATGCGCAACACAAAACTCATGTGACTTTGCCTCAACAGTGGATGTGATTGGATAACTGGACTAACCAGTGGACCAATCGCATCGCACAGCATCTCAAATGTTGGTTTAATCATTCTGAAATTCCTGAGCCAAAATCTGGCATCAGAATGATTTGATTCCCTCTCAGAAGCGTCTCACATGATTGCGTTCACAAACACCAGCATCCGAACGCAAGATAACATGACGGCATTTTCTGCGCTTCATCTGCACGCTCTGAGACGCAAGTCGTTTATGATGCAGGAAAAAAAGTTTCTTCCCTGATTGCAGCAAAGTTCATTTTTATTACAGATATTTTTGCACCATTTTCCCAGGAAGTGACGATTTTGTTCTCTTGAACACATGGGATGGAAACGCTGCTTTATTCGCAAATGTTTTATGCGATAATCCAGTTTTGCGTATAAGTTAAATTCAACTTGGAATGGAAACACAGCTTATGTAGATCATTTATCACTGTTTTGGCATAAAATGCATTGTGTAATTCAAATTACATAAATTCTTCTCTCACTTTGCCAAAACTCAGACTCAAAAAAAAAAATGAAATGCAAAAAAGATTTAGCTGAACCCCTACACAGGTGTTAGTCTTTCAATTGCACCATCTATACAAAAGGGGAAACTTGGGCATACTTTTGTGCTGTAAGGTTAACATGTTTTATTGCATGTGCCAAAGTATGCTTGTTGGGTCACATCCTTTGCTAGTGTTATGTAAGAATGGGTTGATTTGAGACATGTATGAAGAGTTTTGTGCATTATGATTGCAAAATTACCTGCTGTGCCAAGCTGAAAGTTGGTTAGAAGAGCTGTGTGAAGAGTTGTGAGAAAATTGACCCAAGTATTGTCCTAGTGATTTGTAAAAACTGTAAGTACACTTTTAAAATGTGCACTTTGTAATGTAAATTTTAAATCATTGTTTTAATAATCTAAAGAGAGAAAAAATAAACTACACTTTTAATTATGTTGACTAACATACTAACACACACGTACTGTTATAATTTTACCTGTGGTGTGTTATTTTATATAACATTTAAAGTTAATATATCTTTTATTATTAATTTATATGTACTAAATTGCAACTTTGTCATTACAAATATATTGAAATACATTGGGGATTCATGTGCATTATTTTAACATTGTTTAGTTTTTACCTAAAAACCTTACCTTTTCAAATGGTGAAAAACAAATATGGACATGTTCACATTCAAGCATTTCATACAGTGCCCAGACAGCAACATAGTGTCGGCCCAGATCCGGGCAACATCTGGTACAATTAGATTCAATGCATACCAGATGTGCCGGATCTGGGCCGACACTGTTACTGTCTGTGTGGGCTTAAACATGATTTTCATTTACAATACTAAATCCTAAAATTCAGCATTAGTAAATGATTTTTTCCTCTGCATCAGTTGCGCGTGCACTCAAGCTCAGAGGATCTCCCGTATTTTGAGTCTTTTACTTGTGAATTCAGTGAATTGCTAACTGGAGACTCGCTCTGATTGAACAGATGCAATCGAATCAGTCCAATTCATGAATGAATCACTCAGTGTGATTTGCGATCCGATCTAACAGGTTAATTGAAAAGAATCAGCTTGTTCACGAATCATGTATAGGAGCTGGTGACAATTTCTTCAGTTCAAAATGAGGAACGACATGTTTTTATGAAATGTAGTGGAGTAAAAGGTATGATATTATACTTTGGAATGTAATAAAAGTTACAGCCCACCACCGAAAGTCAGCATGTAACTAGTGTTGCACGATATACCGGTACTAGAAAGGTATCGCGATACCCTGCTATTAAAAACGTTTCGATATGAAATTTTATTAGTACCGGTACTTTAAGAATGACAGCACTCTAATAATAGCAGTATTTCTTAATTTGTATCGTCAGCAGGAGTCAGGACGTGTGTGCAGAGCTCTGCTTCCACCGTTCACTAAACAATGGAAGCAGAACAGTCAAATATATACTCGCAGCGCTTGACAAAATAAGCAACAAAGAAATGCATGCATGACAAAATAAAGCACGGGACGTGCTCGCGCTGCCGGACTCGGACCTGAAGCACGCGCATACGCCTTTCAGACAGCATTCAATCGCGAATTCGGGTCTTTTTCACAGATTATTGGGTTTGAATGGTCAAAATATGTAAAAATGCACGTCCTGGTGAGTAATCGCGTAAACAAAGTCGGGTATGTCTTTAGTGAACGTAAACCGTTTGTAAAAAGACATCGGATGTGTTCCAATGTATTGGGACCGTGCAGGTCTTAGGCCCCGTTTACACTAAATGAGGATAAAATGAAAACGATCCACGTCTACACTACACTTCATTGCGTTTCAGAAACCATCTCTGTCTACACCGCAAGACCGAAAACGCATGTCACATGACCGTTCATGCACACTGGGCATGCACAAGTGTAAACAGTTGCCTCTTGAGCATGTAGACAGCTGCAGTATTATACAATACAGCGTTTAACTGCACAACGGGCTGCTAAAAAGGACCACAAAGTCAGCAAAGCATGCAGTTCTGTCTCCGTGTTATTATCTTTGGCTGGTTGTGGTTTGTTATCGGTTGATCTAATGTGAGTGACAGGTTGCCCCGCCCTCATGGCAATAAACACGTCATCAGAGAAGAAAACAGATGTTGTTACAAGAGGGAAGGGAAGTTGTTATAATTAAAGATTATGAGGGCACATGGATTTTTAAATAATAATAATGTTGTGCACGGATAAATTCCAAAATATACACAGCTTTGACTGAATGGTCGTCAATGAAGAGAAAGATGCTTCTTACTGCCAGATATTGTAGCTGCATCATTTACCAGCAGGGGCTAACTGGGTCACACTAACCAGCAAAACCTTGACCCCTTGTTTGAGCCAGACTCTATTATTGACCTCTCATTGATCTGCCCTAGATGAGCCCAACTCCATTGAAGTCTAGTAGAGAGAGCACAATATTTTTTCTATCTCTATCTGTCTCTTCCAGCCCACACCTGTGATCAGTTTCACAGACATCACACTGTGGGACTTTTATAGGCATGATGCCTTCCAGCATGATTTATTTATTTCACAGGTGTTGCTTTCCTATCATGGAGATTAGTATGACTGTTCTTTGGTTTCCCTAACATAAAGGTTCATCTATAGCAGCACAGGATGCTTTGGCAAAGAGCCCTTTGTTGAAAGCATTTGACTGTACTCTACATAACTTATTTATGATTTGTATTTGGGACGATGACAAAAGAAAATCACGGCACATTATATTTATTTATCTTTTTTTTGTGCTATGCACAGCTGTGTCTGCCTTTTTGGGTTGGCAAAGTGTTGAAATTCTGACAAGTACGGTATAAATATGTGTGTATTTATGTGGGTGAGGCCGGATGTTTTGTAGCTTAGCAGATACAGCTCAAGGTTTGACTGGTTAGCAATGGCCCCTGCTGGTAAATATTGTCATATTTAATGTAATTCAATTGCATTTTATGTACACTACCGTTCAAAGTACGGTAACGCTTTAGTTTAGGGTTCAGTTCTCGCTATTAACTAGTTGCTTATTAACATGCATATTACTAGGATATAGGCTGTTTATTAGTACTTATAAAGCACATATTAATATCTTATTCTGCATGACCATTTTCTACATCCCTTAATCCTACCCATTGCCTAAACCTTAAACGCTACGAAAACTACCTTACTAGCTAATAATAAGCAGTAAATTAAGAGTTTGAGGCAAAAATTGTAGTTAATAGTGAATACGTATTTCTCATACTAAAGTGTTACCGTTTTTTTCAATAAGAAATTCATACCTTTTATTCAACTTTCTATTCATCAAAGTATCCAGAAAAAAATGTATCATTATGTATCTAACAATCAACAATACTTCTACATTATTAATCTTAGTTAATTTTAGTTTCAACATTTGCTAATACTGTACATTTATTAAAATCAAAAGTTTTATCTGTTAACATTAGTAAATGCACTGTGAACTAACATGAACATGAATATTTTTATTAACTAACATTAACAAAGGTTAAAGGTGCTGTATGTAATTTTTTGACCATACTAAAGCATAAAAATACCATAATATTTTTGCAGATATTTAAGTTCACATACTCGTTTCTCTGAAAAACAATGCTACAGCCAGTTGTTGTTCTTTGAAATATGCGTTCTGTGTCGGAATGTCTGTTTTTGTTTTGGTCTGTGTGATCCCGCCCACTGCCAGTTTACCCAATAGTATTTCGACACTGCCAGTTGGTGGAAAACACAGCATATTGCAGCCATGGAAGCCAGCAAACAAACTGGGTCAGAGATCGCAGATTCTACTCTACCTAAAAAGCCTCGGCATCCATCTAAAAGTCTCTGTGAACAGGAGCATTTTAAAATGCAAATAAATCAACTCATCAACTTAGAGTGTGTAAGTCTCCTTGCCTTCCATTGTCAATTGCGCTCGCTCCTGTTGCGTGTCCTCAATCTGGCAACCTGCATGAGCGTCGAGTATGAGGAAGCGGGGGAAACAACTCTCTCCAATATTTTGAATTTAGACTGCAGTACCCACTTCCACCACTAGCTGTCAATATTACATACTGCACCTTTAATAATTGCTGTAAAAATATATATTGCTCATTGTTAGTTAATGCATTAACTAATGTTAACAAATTAGACCTTATTGTAAAGTGTTACCGAAAGGCTTTTAAAACATAAAATATGTGTATATGACAATATATATATATGTCTGCTGCCTTAGACGTCAAGAAATCCTGAAACGGACTCTGACGTGACTTTGAGATGAGGTCACAAGTTCTTTTTCAGGATTTTAGTGATGTTTTCTTGAGTTCATCATCCACTCACAATGGCTTCAAATCCTTCAGGCTGCTGTAACCTGCCATGCAGAATGAATTTGCCAGGCATGCCATAGATTTAAAGAAGTCATCTTTCTATTTCTTTTCTCTTCCTGTAGCTATGAGGGGCTGGAGAAGAAGCTGAAAGAGGTTTTCACAGAGAGGACAGGAATTTTACGACAACTCTCCAAAACATCAAAGGAGCTGGACAGCATCAAGGGGAACCTGCAGGTAAAACTCTCTCCTGCATCCACAGTGTGATGATGGGAAAGTTAAAGTGATTTGTGTTGCTTTGAATATGTAAATAATCCATATTAGAGCATCGTTGTTACATGATTTAATGCTTGCAGTTGGAGGGAGATTTTTTTTTTTTCTTCAAGTAAGAGAGGTGTCTCATTTAATATCCAAACTCTTTGTGGCTATTCGTAAGGTTTTGCACTAGCTTCTACTCAGATCTTAGTCTACTCTTATCATGTGTTGCTTTGCATTTTTATGTTCTGTTGACATTTTCACTTTATGCCATTTTCAGTTGTAAACATTTTCTATGAAGAAATATTTAAAGAAATATTGAATTATTTAGGCCAGAAGTTTCTCTTTTTTTTCTTTTTTTTCTTTTTTTTTTATACACATTTCTTACACATTTTGTGTTCTTGTGAATATTTCTGACTTTGCACAGGCTTAAAACAAAAAGAACATAACATTTAGTTGAAAAACATACAGTATTTACTATAATTTCTAGTAGGTAAAAGGGTAAAAAGATTTAATAGTTAACATTGCATTAATGCATTAAGAATGACATTTTCTTCTGCATTTATTATTCTAGATTAATATGAATTTATAAATGTAATATTGGTAATTGATATTTCATGATTGTTTTAAAATATAAGTACATTTTGGAGAAAAAAACAGAAGTAATCACACATACAATAACTGTATAATTTATTGCTGAAATGCATGCTGGGAACTCACAAATCCTTTTAACAAAACTGCATCATTTATTTTGTCAGTCAGTCAGTCAGTCAGTCAGTCAGTCAGTCAGTCAGTCAGTCAGTCAGTCAGTCAGTCAGTCAGTCAGTCAGTCAGTCAGTCAGTCAGTCAGTCAGTCAGTCAGTCAGTCAGTCAGTCAGTCAGTCAGTCAGTCAGTCAGTCAGTCAGTCAGTCAGTCAGTCAGTCAGTCAGTCAGTCAGTCAGTCAGTCAGTCAGTCAGTCAGTCAGTCAGTCAGTCAGTCAGTCAGTCAGTCAGTCAGTCAGTCAGTCAGTCAGTCAGTCAGTCAGTCAGTCAGTCAGTCAGTCAGTCAGTCAGTCAGTCAGTCAGTCAGTCAGTCAGTCAGTCAGTCAGTCAGTCAGTCAGTCAGTCAGTCAGTCAGTCAGTCAGTCAGTCAGTCAGTCAGTCAGTCAGTCAGTCAGTCAGTCAGTCAGTCAGTCAGTCAGTCAGTCAGTCAGTCAGTCAGTCAGTCAGTCAGTCAGTCAGTCAGTCAGTCAGTCAGTCAGTCAGTCAGTCAGTCAGTCAGTCAGTCAGTCAGTCAGTCAGTCAGTCAGTCAGTCAGTCAGTCAGTCAGTCAGTCAGTCAGTCAGTCAGTCAGTCAGTGCTGTATTTGAGGAAATACGAATGTTTTTTATGACTTTGTAGTATTTGTGTCTCAAAAAAGATATCAGCCTCAATTTTAAAGGCATAGTTCATCCAAAAAATGAAAATTCTGTCTTCATTTACTCACCCTCATGTTGTTCCAAACCTATATGACTTTCTTTCTTCTGTGGCTCACAAAAGAAGATTTGTTTTTTGTGTCAGTGAATGCAGTGGAAGTTTGGTAACACTTTGGTTTGGTCAAAATATATTTCGTATTCCACAGAAGAAAGTCATACTTGATTGGAACGACATGAGGGTGAGCCAATGAATGTTCATTTTTAGGTGTACTGTCCCTTTAAGCATGAAATGAGCAGTTGCAATCAAATATTCACAAGCTACAAATAAGGCTTGTTCCTTGTATATTGCAATGTTTGTTAGCCAAAGTAGATGGGCAAACTTACTGGCTGAACTAACAATTGCAAATGAAAGCACACTATTACATACTATTGCGTGAGCAAACTCCAAAATCCTTGAGCATAATTATCTGTTGGATTTTGTTCTATGAACAGGACACAAGAAACCACTAAACCAATATGCAAAACACATAGTAATATTTAAATTACAGCAAAATACAACCAATAGTTAGTCACCAAGCAACTATAAAAAACTAAGCTGCATTAGTAAACCTGGCAAGTGGACATGTAAAGCAGTGCTGGCACATATGGAGACAGATTTGCCACAAAGAGAATGCATTATTCCAGGCATCTGAGCCAGTCAATCAAATACTTGATTGCCTTGTCCAATGGCAGTCAACCAGGCACTGGTGCCTGAGAAAAAAAACATACGCTCCAAATGCATTCAATCTAATTCATAAGAGCGATTTATTGTTCTGCTGAAGTGCTTGGAGCGTTAATGGATAAAACTAATAAAACTCGTAAATAAAACTGACGGAAATAGTTTGAAAGAGCTTTTTTTTTTTATATATATATATATTGAGAAATATATCCATCACTCAAATGGGTCAGCATGCAGTTGTGTTTCTGTTCAAATCTGTTCATTGAAATTCAGTGGGTCGCTCTTTCCTGCGATTCCTGCATGTGAATGCATAGTAATGGGTGAGTATAAGTTTAATGGTTCTTTTAGGATGTTATGTGGTGTTTGTTGGGTATGCAGGAGTAGCAGAATCTCAGGGGCTCGACTGCTAGACAGCAGCCGCAGAATCCCTGGCCCTGCGCCGAGCTGCTAGATCCCTTGAGGTTAAGTCCGAGATCTTCATTGGATTTGTAAAACCATGATCAACTATGACCTTTTTTAGTGTGATCAATTATGTATATGTGACCAATTAACCTTTTTGTTGAGCAGATTTACTGTCCATACTGTTTATTCTTATAATGAGATCTCCCCAGAGTGCTGCTCATCATCATTAAACTTCGCCTGATGGAGCCTGTAGTCTTGGCAGGGGTTTGTGTGTTTGTGCCGGCACATTCCTGCCAGCTTGGCCTGCATAGACACTGCGATGCCAATCTCAATACAGCTCAACAGCTGCACAGATGGTCTTCCCCTGACAAAGCTTTGCCTGCTGTTAGACTCTGGAAACACAGAGGAGTCCGAGTGGGGCGACAGAGCAGTCGTGATGACCAATATGTTTAACGCCAAAGAAAGTCAAGTGCAGTGTTGTTGTTTTAATTGCTCCTGACCCATGATCAGTGTTGGAACTGACAAATTATATAATGTAATTATGTTTCTAGAAGATGTCAGTTAACTTGATCAATGATTGCATCTTTTTTGGGGGAAATTCTTTAGTTTGAACTACTATTTATTTGCTGTCAGGGACTAGAAATTATCTATCTGTCTGTCTGTCTGTCTATCTATCTAATCTATCTAATCTATTTTATCTATCTATCTATCTATCTATCTATCTATCTATCTATCTATCTATCTATCTATCTATCTATCTATCTATCTATCTATCTATCTAATCTATTTTATCTATCTAATCTACGCAGAGGTGTATATGACACATTCAACACATTTTTTTATTCATTTTTTAATTTATTTAATCATCCATCCATCCATCCATCCATCCATCCATCCATCCATCCATCCATCCATCCATCCATCCATCCATCCATCCATCCATCCATCCATCCATCCATCCATCCATCCATCCATCCATCCATCCATCCATCCATCCATCCATCCATCCATCCATCCATCCATCCATCCATCCATCCATCCAAGCGTTGTGGATGCAGAGGTGTATATGACACATTCAACGCATTTTTTTAATTCTTTTTTTATCCATCCATCCATCCATCCATCCATCCATCACACAAAAAACGTTTCACAATTTGTATCACTCCGCTTGTTCCTGCTGGATCTATACTGGCAGCATTTCTCACAGCGTGCGTCAATGGCGGAGGAGCAAACCCACTACAATTTTACAAATACTACTGTTATTGTGTCAGGGAAGGTAATTTTAGGAGTTTTTTAGGCGAGAATGTGGTTGTTTAGCCGTCTCCTACTCATGTGATATTGCTCATATTGACAGTCTTGCCTTTTTCACATTAAGAAAGAAAAAAAATCTGGCTATAGTACAGTGAAAAAACTATACTAAAAATAATAGTAATTGTTCATCTCTCTTTCTTTGTGACATTTAATAATATAATGAATGGTGTTAACTGATTATGTAATCCAGAGTACATGTAATATTTTACTACCCATCACATCCCATTACTTTTCTTTGACAGTGGATAAAAATGTTAATGAAAAAATAATAATGCTCATAAACATCAGACTTCATCAATGCACAATACTAGAAATCTGAATGCGCAAGGTTTAATATCTTTTTCTTTCAAGGTTTTGCATTCCATTATTCATGGTGTATGCTGATTGAAGAAAATGGAAATGAGGCTATAATGAGAATTAGTCAGATTTCCTCCCTCTGATCTCACTGATGTTTCTCTGAGGAGGGAAACAGATGCTTTGGAACTGCCCCACCAAAGCATCATCTCTCAAATTGGTAAAGCTCTGTTTACTGGGTTTCCCATGCTTACTGGAAAAATCAGCATATAGGAGGTTGTCATATCTTTTAAAGATGAACAAATCTGACAGTGTCAGCGTCATCTGCAATGTCAAATCCAAAAATAAACAGCTCAAACACTTGCATACTATACAATATCATAAAGCATACATCCCAACTTTTCTGTTCTTTCTCCACAGTCTTTTAAGAATGATGATGCCGTGCCCAAGAAGGATGTGCAGAGGATCCTGGAGCTCAGTCACAAGCAAAGGTACATTTTTTTTTTCTGTTCTCTCTCCGCAGCTTCTCCCATGATCTGAATCATTGTATAAATGAATTACTTATAAATCTGCATCTCTAAAGGCCCGTTCACACCAAGAATGTTAATTCTGAGAAAAAATGTCAGAATTGCAAGATATAAACTCGCAATTGTGAGGGGAAAAAAGAGAATTGCGAGATGCGTAAATAAAAATGCTTTTTTTTCCTCTGAATTGCGTGATATAAACTCGTAATTGCAAGTTATAGTCATAATTGCGTGATATAAACTTGCAATTGTGAGAAAAAAAAATTCAAAACTGTGATTTAAAAAGTCACAATTATCTTTTAAATTGTTTTATTCCGTGGTGGAAACAAGCCTCCATAACAGTGCCAGAAAAAAATCTTTTCAAAAAGTTTAAAGACACGGATCTCAGCCCATGCGGTGTTTCAGTCAACTTTAGATGAAATGAACTGTGAAGGAAACAGTGCTCTGAGAGTCTCTTTAATGAATTACTCACTCTCACACACCAACATCAGTAATTAGAGACTGTTAGCAACTGTTTACATGCACACGGCTATAGACAGATGCTCCGCCATTTGTCGTGTACATCTCTAAGGCTCTTTCAGCGACTGTTATTTCTCAGTTTCAAGAGCAACAGGGTTCTTTAATGCAGATTTTACGACCTTCTTGGATGAAACCAAGGATTGAATTGTCAGAACACTCTTAGTGGCATCATGGCAACAGACTGGATCCATCAAGGTTCAGCCATGTTGGCTGTGGAGAGTTAGTGACAGAATTCAATTTCCCCCTGTGTCAGGTGTGCGTAATGGCTTCTATTTTTAACCCCAATCAACAGCAGACCGATATTGAAATTCAGGGCAGATGTGCTGAAGTTTCTGACCTTCACTCTCTTGATTAAAATGACAATATAAGCACCTGGTAGAAAAAAAAATGGGCAGACCATCCCATGGACATTTGTGATTACGCAAGTCAGGAGAATGACAATGGATGCTGTATTTCATCTGTAAGTTGGTGCACAGCAATGTTTCTCCAAGGCTTTAGTGTAGCATAGATGCAGTAGACATAGAACATCTGATATTCAAAACATAATGTAAACCTGGGGATAAACAGAAAGCTTCATGATTTTTAATGAATAATATTTCTTTGGAGAAAATGTGCCTTTATCTACATTTTACAGTGTACTGTAGCTAAATGCAATTCACTGCAGTTTCCAACTGAAATGAACATTAGAGGCAGCAAAATGCCAACGACTTTTATTACTTTTCACACAAATTATGAATAAAGGGGCAGATTGTGGATTAATAAAGACTTATTTTCTAGCAGTTCCTTGCACAATACTATGTTATGGCCTAAAAACACGTTTATTATAGAGCATCAGGGCTTGACATGAACACCTGCAAAACCTGTCAGATGCGGTTGTACTTCAGAAGTGGCATGTAACGCAGTCACTGCTACTAGCCACTTTGGTGGGTTGAATTTTATATATAATATATACATCTTTCAATAGTAGTCTTTTAAAAAGGCATCTGAAATAATAAACTAAGTGCAATGTAGTGTTGTCAAAAATATCGATTTTTCAATACATATTGATACTGAAATATCTGAAACACTTCCAATACTCATTTTCTGCTGATACACGATAGCAGCTGCTCTTTCTCTCTCTCTCTCATCTCTCCGACAGCGAGTGACACACAAACCCGCCTCCCCTCACTCACTCATTTCATTTGCTCCGGATGAATATTGTTGGTGTTACAGGACTTGAATTTCAGCGTGGGATTGCACGTATTGCACATAATTTTACTCATTCTTGCAGATTTTGTGCTCACATCCAAAGTGCATGCACATAAAGCCGCCTCTCAGGACTAAATTGAGTTGTTTTTCGCTGCTTATTGCGCTTAAACAGTCAAATACACACAAAATAATGTCAAAATGCCGGTCTTGGTGAGTATTCACGTGAGCACAGTCAGTTATAAGTGAATCAGTTATAAGTTATCAGTTTTAAGTGAATGTAAACAGCTGAAAAAGAAAATGCATGTGTAACAGTGTAATGGATCCGTGTGTCAGGTCTTAAAGTGACAGCAGCCTAATATACCTGCTGCTAAATTATGAGATGGTATTAAAAATATCTATATGGCAGTTTTTCCCCCATGGTATGGATGTCAAAACCACTAGCCTCAGTGGCTGGTGTACAAAAATGTAATGTCAAGCCATGTAGGGCATGATTTGTAAACAAATACATTTTGGCATTTGAATCACATAACCAGCTTCATATGTATACCTTCTCTAAAGAAGTATATTTGCTAAGTAACTCACTTGGTACAGCAATGAACAAACAGAGCACTCAGGTAAAACCTGTGAAACACAAGCCACGCCACTCGACTTAAAAGAGCTCAAAGTCTCATAGAAGGAAGCTAAAATGGCATGGTTACTTCAGCAAATGTGTTTTTATTTCTTACTTGCCTACACTATCGGTTGGGTTTAGTGTAGTCTTGCGTAGCCAGATCTTCAGACTGACGGCAGAAGGTCTGGACTTCATAGCAGTTTTCATTGGCCAAGGACCGACCAAGAGCCTGTCTGGCATCCAATCACAGTTCGTTTTGTTCACCTAACGGTTTAGGGGTGTGAAAATGTAATGTCGATGTCCCTACTATAACAGACCGGCGAGTAAAGCTCTTGGAAGTATTTTAAAGAGTCTATGCCGCAGATTTCACATACTTTTGGAAATCCAGCGTTTAGTTGATCTTGATAAGTTGTAAACACGACGGCATTCTTCTTCCATGAGGGGGTTTGACGTCACAACAGTTTTGTTTCCAGGTGGACCATTAAAGAACGTGACACACACACATTTTCTGGAAATCCTGTAGAATTTAACCAATCAGATGACGACTTCGAAACTCCTGAAGTGTTTCCCATTTTGTGTGCCATATGCATCAGACATTCAGACAACGGTCCATAGGCGTGACGTCTGAGGCTGAGACTAGGTTTAGGGTAGGGCTTAATGTAAAGTCGTACATTATTTTCAAAAGTGATAGAGCGTTAACCTTTTAGCACCACTCACCGTTTCCTTTCTGAACTGCCACTCACTTTGATGTGCATTGTGAAACATGCAAGAAATAGCATAATGTTTAGCAGGCATTTTACAATGAGCCTGGCTTGAATGTTTCAGATTTCTAGCAGAAGGGATTTCATTAAAAAAAAAAAATTCTGAAATTCTGTTAATTTTTCAATTTCATTGTTATAATAGAATTTAAAATAAAAAATAAATTACATTTTCACTGGTGGTCTCAATCTTTTGGATCCCACTTTAGATTATTTCTTTTAGAATTTACATTTGATATAAATGAGCCACTTGATAAGCAATTATTATGACTTTTATGTCTCATTAAACTAAAAAGAAATTATAAAATGCTGCAAGTAGCAGTTAATGGAATCCAGTGGCTATTAGAAGACATCTGTAACAATGGTAAAGACGGAGGCGGGAACTTCAAGGTGTCCTTTTTGTCATTTCATGATTTAGAAGGTCCTCGTGAGTCTACCTCTTTTGCCTGCTTTACCCCTCAGTGCCCTTTTGTGAAGATGAAGTTGCATTGACTATCCTACACAATATCTAAAGTGGACCATCGAAATAAAGTGTTACCCTTTAGTTTAAAGTCTTTAGCCATTGGTTTTGCCTGAAATGTCAAATACTGAAAAACATCTTAATGGTGGAGCTTGGTGGTCCTTGAGGCAAATTTGAGTGTGACTCTCATGTGAAATATTAAGTCTCAAGCTCAAACAGTGTAGTGGGGCTGATGTTATGAATATTGCAAATTTATCCACTAGTTGCTAGGCAACCATACATCCCATCCATCCTAAAATTATAGAGAATGCAATTAGCCACAGACCTAGCATGCATGCAAAGTTTGGTGAGTTTTCACCACAGGGAAAAAAAGTTCAATCTTGCCTCCCCCCCACCACCCCCTTTTCTTATTTATCTTCATCATTGTTTGAATGACCAAATCGAATGTTTGCCTGTTTCTTTTCCTGCTAGGCATTTAGTGAGCAACAACTCCCAGGTTATAGTAAATGAAATAAAACATTAATACATTTTTGTTTTGCACTGCACAATGCAGCTGATTATATTTAACTCTTTTTAGTTTAATAAAGGGTATAGTGTATCAATTCACATTATTTATCATTCGTCATCAAGTGTACAGGGTGTATTGGTTTACATATTTGTCATAGACTTTTATTTATATATATTGGTCCGATATTGGTGAATTTTTGGTCATTTTCATGTGCAGAAATGGCATGACTGTACTGTATGTGTGTTTTAGAATGTGTATATCACACATTTAAGATAAAAGTAAGCCCTTGTGGCCATTGTGATCACTATTCCCCTGCGCACTTTCATTCACTGTTTTTCATTTGTTTTTCTCTGTGCCTCTATCTCTCTCATTCACAGGGATGAGATGAAGTCACTCCAGGCAGCTCTGCAGAAACAACTGGATGATGCAGCTGAACGTGCAGAGAAACAGCAGGCCACCGTGAGACCTTTTACACTGATGTGTTAAACTATATAAATAAAATTCGCTCAAACGCTAACCACATAAACTTGGCCTTTGGGGACTGTGTCAAGATACTAATGATAATGGCCTATAGCCTATAGCCGCTTGTATGATTACTCATGACATTACTCACTCATTACTTTTATGAGTCCTAGGCTGATTCTTCAGTTAAGGGCACTTTTGACTACTTGTCTATAGTCTATGTTAAAATATTCATCAAATATCCTGGAATAAAGATCTGATCATGGCCTTGATCAACTTTATTGTGACATAATATGTGATGAAAAAGAATGTGTGGGGGAAAAAAACCATAGGGCCCTATTATACACCCGGCGCAATGCTGCGTCAGGTGCGACGCAAGTGTTTTTTGCTAGTTTCAGCCCAACGCAGTTATCATTTTTACATCCTGCGCCACGTTGTTTAAATAGCAAATGCATTTGCACCCATTTGTGCGCCCATGGGTGTGCTGGTCTGACAATGAGGTGTGTTCAGGCGCATTGTTGGCGCTTTGCTATTTTGATTCAACTGAAATAGACAATGGCGCAAATATTTATTTAGTTTTGTTATTTAAAGGGCGCGTTAGTAAAATGCGCCTATAGACGGGTCCACAACGTAAACTCTGCTTGTTACACACACAGGGACACGCAGCAGCACACAAACATTTTTAAATATGAAAAATTTAAAGGTTAAAAATTTAAAAGATTATAATTGTGTACATAAATATAAAAATGCCTACATGTCATAATGTATAGTCATTGCATGTATCAGAATTAGCCTACCTATTTGCAGTAATGACGAGCAAGCAGGCGTCATTGGACGAGCAGATCCGTTTCCTCAATAGAGAACCGTTCAGTTTTTCCGCTTGCAAATTCCGCCATGTAAATAGGCGAATCCGCCATGGTGCAAGCGCAACTGGCTTTTAAAGGGAATGGGAGATGAGACTCTGGTTGGTTTGTTGCACGTTACGCCCAAAACACACCCATGACTCATTAAGAGACTAGGTACAACCCAACCGTTTTTCCCATCATAGACTAGCAAAAGTGGATTCGGACACGCCCTAAGTGCACTTGTGCCATGCGCTTTAGACCATGCACTCAGATCGTTAAAATAGGGCCCTTGGAGTTAATGACACAAGAAGTTAGATAGCAGTCAATAAACTATTAAAAAAATTAAATGAATTAATATTTTTAAATACGAACAAGTTATAAAGATGCTTTCAGATCATGATGGAAAAGCTTCAGATTTAATGACATTTATGATTGTCAACTTGTCATTCTGTCATCATAACCAAATATAAGCTTTGTTGAAAAAAAAATTGTTGCTTTTTTCAAAAAGCTTAGCATGAGAAAGCCATTCTTGATTATTAAAAAATTGCAAATTGTACATACAAAATAACTGAAAATACATTTTTGGAAGTTCTTTGGAAAAAGTACAAGTACAAGTACAAAGTATAAAGTTATTATAAAGAGGGAGTTAAAAAGTCTGGGTACTTTACAATACAAATAGAATACTGGTAAATTAATATTTCAACACCATTAATATATGGGGGAAAAAGGGAAATTAAAGAGAAACAAAAAAGTTTAGATTACACTTTATTTTGATGGTCCACTTTAGACATTCTATCAACTATACGTAACTTTGCAACTAAATGTTAACTAACTCTCATTATTAGAGCATTAGTGGACTGTACTAGACTATTAGGTTAGGGTTAGTAGAATAAGTTGACATGTGCTTGCAAAGTTACTTATAGTCAGTAGAATGTCTGTTGGGGAGCATCAAAATAAAGTGTTAGCAGATAGCAAGCAGACAGTCTACTAATACTCTAATGACTGCTAGTTGACAAGTAGTTGCAAAGTTACTTATAGTTAGTAGAATGTCTAAACTGGACCATTAAAATAAAGTGCTACCAAATTTTACCCTTTAAAATTAGGATTATTTTTTTAAAAATCATACTACTGTACAAATACAGTAATTGAAGATTAATTGAATTGACTAATTGACTAAAGAATCCCCTCTATAGATCATTGCAGAAATATACAAACCCGATTCCAAAAAAGTTGGGACACTGTACAAATTGTGAATAAAAACAGAATGCAATGATGTGGAAGTTTCAAATTTCAATATTTTATTCAGAATACATCATAGATGACATATCAAATGTTTAAACTGAGAAAATAAGTTGATTTTTAAATTTCATGGCATCAACACATCTCAAAAAAGTTGGGACAAGGCCATTTTTACCACTGTGTGGCATCCCCTCTTCTTTTTATAACAGTCTGCAAACGTCTGGGGACTGAGGAGACAAGTTGCTCAAGTTTAGGAATAGGAATGTTGTCCCATTCTTGTCTAATGCAGGCTTCTAGTTGCTCAACTGTCTTAGGTCTTCTTTGTCACAACTTCCTCTTTATGATGCGCCAAATGTTTTCTATGGGTGAAAGATCTGGACTGCAGGCTGGCCATTTCAGTACCCGGATCCTTCTTCTATGCAGCCATGATGCTGTAATTGATGCAGTATGTGGTCTGGCATTGTCATGTTGGAAAATGCAAGGTCTTCCCTGAAAGAGACAACGTTTGGATGGGAGCATATGTTGTTCTAGAACTTGGATATACCTTTCAGCATTGATGGTGCCTTTCCAGATGTGTAAGCTGCCCATGCCACACGCACTCATGCAACCCCATACCATCAGAGATGCAGGCTTCTGAACTGAGCGCTGATAACAACTTGGGTTGTCCTTGTCCTCTTTAGTCCGGATGACATGGCGTCCCAGTTTTCCAAAAAGAACTTCAAATTTTGATTCGTCTGACCACAGAACAGTTTTCCACTTTGCCACAGTCCATTTTAAATGAGCCTTGGCCCAGAGAAAACGCCTGCGCTTCTGGATCATGTTTAGATATGGCTTCTTTTTCGACCTATAGAGTTTTAGCCGGCAACGGCGAATGGCACGGTGGATTGTGTTCACCGACAATGTTTTCTGGAAGTATTCCTGAGCCCATGTTGTGATTTCCATTACAGTAGCATTCCTGTATGTGATGCAGTGCCGTCTAAGGGCCCGAAGATCACGGGCATCCAGTATGGTTTTCCAGCCTTGACCCTTACGCACAGAGATTGTTCCAGATTCTCTGAATCTTTGGATGATATTATGCACTGTAGATGATGATAACTTCAAACTCTTTGCAATTTTTCTCTGAGAAACTCCTTTCTGATATTGCTCCACTATTATTCGCCGCAGCATTGGGGGAATTGGTGATCCTCTGCCCATCTTGACTTCTGAGAGACACTGCCACTCTAAGAGGCTCTTTTTATACCCAATCATGTTGCAAATTGGTCCTCCAGCTGTTCCTTATATGTACATTTAACTTTTCCGGCCTCTTATTGCTACCTGTCCCAACTTTTTTGGAATGTGTAGCTCTCATGAAATCCAAAATGAGCCAATATTTGGCATGACATTTCAAAATGTCTCACTTTCAACATTTGATATGTTATCTATATTCTATTGTGAATAAAATATAGTTTATGAGATTTGTAAATTATTGCATTCCTTTTTTATTCACAATTTGTACAGTGTCCCAACTTTTTTGGAATCGGGATTGTAATTGTTTGTTTGTTGTTGCTGTATTGAAGCATGTTCAGACTAAATATCATGACGTCTCCATTTTGAATGTTTTGTTCATTTGCGATGTTACCACTGCACCCTCTTTACTTACCCCCGTCTAAACTAATTACCAGGAAAACACTAGAAACCTCATTGAAGTCAGTGAGATGGCATGGAGGAGCCATAGAGAGACTCTTCTATTTTAGGCATTTACCTTTAGGTCTGGAAGAGTTATGTTACAGTAATTTATGGAAAACTGTAGGAAGCACCTTGCTGACTCTGGAGGAGATACACAATTATCTGCATGCAACTTTTCTTGTTTCATCTCTGTGTGTGGCTGTGCCGTACTGCGGGGGATAGAGGCACAGGGGCTCGTGTTTGGAATGAGAATGAATCTCTCAGAATTAGCATTTCACCAGCTCTGGCCATTCTTTCCATTCTGTGAACAGTTCACCACCAATTGACACCAATTACAGATAGCAAAGCCGATTCACAACCCCTGATATATTCACAAGCTGCAACAATGTGCCCGTTCAGTTTGGGAAATGTTAACATTTTACACTTCTGTTGAAACGGCCCAACAAGCTGTGACCTTTTGTTTGCCTGAAAGTGTCTTTTTATGATAACCGCTATATTATCTGGCTATTATGTTGAGCCGTTAGCATTATCCCGAGTTTTGATAAGAGAAATAAGGTCCATATCAGCTTGTTAAAATTGCATATTCAAAACGTATGCACTGAGAGACTGTTTTAGCATCATTTATTCACCCTCATGACATTGACTTTCTTCGATATTTTGATATATGTCTTAGTGGGGTTTTTTTTGTTAGTTTTTTGTCCATACAATGAAAGCCAATGGGGTCCAGTGTTGTTTCCGACCATTGACTTTCATTATATGGATAAAAAACAATTCTCCTTCAAGGGAGAATTCACCCAAAAACAAAAACATAAATTAAGATTCTGAGAAAAGTCGCAGGCTGCGTCCGAAATCAAATACTTCTCTACTATATAGTATGCGAAAAACAGTACGCCAACAGAGTATTATGTCTGAATTCAAAGTATTCGAAAAACAGTACGAAAAGTACCTGGATGACCTACTACTTCCGGCGAGATTCTGAAGTGCGCATACGATGGACACTTTACTATCCCATGAGGCCACGGGAGAGGATTTTCTGAATGGAGGTGATGGCACGCAACTGACACTGGTTGGTCACATGATAATGACAACATGGTGGATGTAGTACGTCCGGATTACATTCATACTACATTCATACTACATTCATTCATACTATATAGAACGTACTTTTTTAACGGTCGCAAAGTTCATTCAAATTCAAATGTAGTACCTACTCACATAGTACGCGATTTCGGACGCAGCCTATGAATTCGGACATACTATTCTGTTGGCATACTGTTTTTCGCATACTATATAGTAGAGAAGTATTCGATTTCGGACGCAGCATCAGTGTTTTTTTTTTTTGGTCCTTATCCCTTAACCAAAACTGTTTGGCTACCAACATTCTTTAAAATACCTTCGTTCGTTCATTCAGAAGGAAGTTTGGAATTTTGGAAGGAAGTTTGGAAGCAAGTAGGTTTGGAAGGAAAGAAGTTTGGAAGGAAGGGATTTTGGATTGAAGGAAGTTTGTAAGGAAGGAAGGATGGAAAGATGGATTGATTTTGCCAGAAAGGAAGAAGTCTGGAAGTACACGAGAGTGTAAATTATGACAGAACTTTCATTTTTGGACTAAAGTTTTAGTTAACTATCACTTTAAGAATCTTTTTAAGAACACAAATTAAATTATTCATGAACCTTAATCTGATATAAAACTTTTGAAGTATTCAGCGAATCAAAACATGTTGTTGTAGTGAAGACATTCCCTTAATTTAGACTCAAGATCAAGTTCACAAACAATATGAGATTGAAAAAATATGTATGCATTGACTGCATTATGTCTATACATGAATTTGGACTGAATTCAATTAAAGTGCTAATCGGAATGAATCCACCTGCAGCTACACTGCTGCCGTGTTGTCTGGAAATGCGCACAGCTGCTCGACCTCAGTATTTAGATGTGTTGTTATTTTTCCACAGTGTCTGCCATGGCTGGAGGCAGGAGAGAGAGTATGAGAGTTGAGGTAGTTTGACATTCAGGGCTGAGCTGGGTGAATAAGGAATAAGGAGCAATAGTGGAACGTTCTATTTGATTGGTGTTGCATTTCACCCTCAGGGCTGTAAACACTTCTGATTCTTTCTTGGCTGTTTGTACCCCACTCTGGATTGTTTTGGGAACTCTCACTTCCACATTGGTATTCTATATAGAGACGTGTTGAAATATTTTTATATGGTTCTCTTTTCATTTGAGTTCATGAGGGGTAAAGGTGATTCATGAATTTACATTGCGGTTATATAGAAAATGTACAGTAAGATCTGATCTACATTTTCTTTTTCCTTTATTTTAAATCAAGTCCATAAATAAATAATAAATAAAATAAATAAATACCAAAAAATAAATAAATAAATAAATAAAAATATATATATATATGGCTCAGAACAGTGCTAGGTAGTTTGCTTACAAATTGTAGATAGTTACTGAATCCAAATTACATGACATTACATGCATTACATACTTTTTGATTACTTTTAGATTACTTTTGACCTAACTCATTTATCACATTGATTTGAATAGGATAATCTTGTACCATATTGATATAAACATACAAAGAGTATTAGAGAAAATACATAAAACATTTTTATCAACAACATGAAGTGCATTAATTATTATGATATGTCAGCGTTTCCCAGACTGGGGTTCATGAAGGAACTGCAGGGTTTAAGTAAGTTTAATGAAAAACCATTAAGTAATTAAATCATAAAACATTGTAATTAAAATAAATAAATTAAAAATAAAAACAATCAAAATAAAACACTTACTAAAATAGATATAATCCAGATTACATGTCATCTGTTACTACTCAGGACTGGCTCAGAATAATCTTATAAATTAATTTACGAAATAGATGTTTCTTGATTTTCGATTGCTTTCACATATAGATAACTGTGCAGTTATATTGCTGTACATACTGTACACTACCGTGCAAAAATTTGAGGCAGTAAGATTTTTAAAGAAATTTTTGCTTTTATTTACCAAGGATGCATTCAATTGAGTCAATTGATATTAAGCAGCACAACAGTTTTCAACATTGATAATAATAAATGTTTCTTGAGCAGCAAATAGCATATTAGAATGATTTCTGAAGGATCATGTGACACTGAAGACTGGAGTAATGATGCTGAAAATTCAGTTTTGATCACAGGAATAAATTACATTTTAAAATATATTAAAATATAAAAACAAAAATAAGGAAATAAAAAATAAAAAAATATTTTTTACTGTAATTTTTATTGTGAACAAAAAAAAATACTTTAAAATCTTACGGTCCCCAAACTTTAGAACGGTAGTGTAGCCTATATTTAACAGCATACTTTATTCTTTGTTAAAACAGAACAATTTATGATGCTTTTTTTCTGTATAAAATGCCACTGTGACCTTAACATGCAAGATGTTTTTCCCTTCCATGCAGATAAAGTTTTTAAAGATGGAGATGGAAAAGAAGACAAAAATCATCAAAGACCTTCAGCAAGAGGTACTGAGCACCACTCACACAATTTTTAAAGAGGAGGAAGTATTATTAATTCTAAATATATGCAATAATGCCTCAGAACATCAGAGAAAAAATAAACTTTAATCTTTAATAGTCGTAGCATTTACAGGATATGCGAGATTAAAAGCGGTTAAACGAAACAACGTTGAATGTTTTCATTCATCAAGGAAGAGAACGATCAACAGCCACAGCAGTTGTTTTTGCCAACGGCTGGTCATAAATGAATGGAGAAATTATGTTATGACTACTGCAGTATGCTGTGTTATTCAAGCTAAAGTCTGCGGTGGAATGGTCTTTAATTGAACATGAAATTGTCTCCCTTAGAAGTCAAGAGATGACAGCATAATAACGATTTCATTTGTTGAAGTACTGGTGGTAAGCTTATCACACTTTAGCTTATCATTCAATTTAGCTTTATAGTTTTACAAAAATAATAATTTAAAGGGATAGTTCATGTCGATCTAAACCTGTATGACAACAACTCTGGAACTGCTTTCATTGCAAGGACAAAAAACAGATACTTTTCAAAATGCCTTCTTTTATGTTCCACAAAATAAAGAAAGTCATACAGATTTGGAACAACATGAGCCTGAATAAAGACTGACAGAAGTCTCATTTTTGGGTGAACTGTCCCTTTAAGGCGATGGGGTTCAAATCTGAATTTTCATGGCGGTTGTTTGAAGTGACTTGACTGCACTGTGCCCTATCTGCTTGGGTGGATCCCTGTGTCATTGCCATCTGTAGCATGGCAGCCTCATGTCACTTTTAATGACAGCTGCCATCTTTCTTGCAGACTTGGGCACTCATTCTTCTTCAGAGAGGGGTTGAGATGCAAGTGTGTGGATTTGATACTCGGCCAATTCCACCTCATTGAATCGTATTGCAATGCTATTCTGCTTCATTACCTCAAACACCCTTTCACTTGCTCTGAGTGTCCCTTCCTTTCTTTTCTTTCTCCTTTCTCTTTCACACACAGTCATTTTAATTTAACACCTCAGTGACCCAGCAGCTATTACTGTATGTCATGCAATAAAATGCAAATTAATTACTTAAAAATCATACAATGTGATTTTCTGGATTTTTGTTTTAGATTCCGTCACTCAAAGTTGAAGTGTACCTATGATAAAAATTACAGACCTCTACATGCTTTGTAAGTGGGCAAACCTGCAAAATCGGCAGTGTATCAAATACTTGTTCTCCCCACTGTATATATTCCCCAGTCAATTTGCTGGTGTGGGCCACTGTGACCTGTTACACAGCAGGTGTTGTAATTACAGTAAAAGTAGAAAAGAGCCTGTTGAACTTCCAGCGTTAATTTAATGACGGAAGCACTGGACATATGGTCTGAAAAGCAAGTGTTCTGCTGTGATAATAGCTTTGCCATTTTTAGTTGTTTTGAACTTTTCTGTCCAACGTCACTTAGTGGAAGTGAGTGAAACACTGACCATTTCTGCACCCCACGTAAATGAATTGCACAATTTGGTGCAATGCAGTGAAAATTGCACTTAGACTGATGCAATCAAATGATGCAAATTCAACCAAATTCAGCCCCCATTTTATTTGTGAGAGCATGCAACTTGGTCTCATTTTCACAATTTTTCTGCCAAAAAACACTTGGGAATCAACACTGTGAAGTGTGTCTCATTATGTCTCAAATACGTCTACAAAAAGACGTCACTGCCACTTAATTTTTAAACCAATTTGGACCCACTTTATATTAAGTGTCTTTAAATACTATGTACTAACATTTAAATGAATCATTTTATTCAATGCACTTGTATATATGTTTTTACATGTTACTTGTAGTTTAAAAAAATACCTGCATGTAATTACAGCTGTAATGAATTTTTGTAATGACCCTTCCCTTACCACTTAAAGGGATAGTTCACCCAAAAATGAAAATTATCCCATGATTTACTCACCCTCAAAATATCTAGCTTCCGGCAGCCCACCTTCCGTATTCAACTTATGAAAAAAGCGTAACTGGTGCAACGATGACGTCGAACGTAGCGTAAGCGTTTTGAACTGAGAGAGGCGTTACACTTCTTAAGTTGAATACTGAAGGCGGTCCGCCGGAAGCTAGATGTTTTACTTTATGATGTTTTAAATATGGATATTTTTCTTACACAAGCGCATCGCTTTGCTTCAGAAGGCCTTTATTAACACCCCGGAGCCGTGTGGAGTACTTTTATAATGGATGGATGCACTTTTTTGGGCTTCAAATTTTGGGCTGCCATTCACTGCCATTATAAAGCTTGGATTAGCCAGGATATTTTTTAATATAACTCCGATTGTATTCGTCTGAAAGAAGAATGTCATATACACCTAGGATGGCTTGAGGGTGACTAAATTATGGGATAATTTTCATTTTTGGGTGAACTATCCCTTTAACCCACCCTTAAACCTAGTCTCGCTTGGCCAGATCTTCAGACTGGCGGCAGAAGGTCTGCACTCCATAGCAGCTTTCATTGTCCAAGGACCGACCAAGAAGGACATCTGGCCGAAAGCAGCCATATTTCAGCGCCATATTTAGGAGCGTGAAAATGTAGTCGCCGTTTCTACTTTAACAGACCGGCGTGCAAATCATTCAAGAACGTTGTGCAAATTTACTGCAACAATGGTGCTGTGAACGCCAGCACTTAGTTGATCTTGATAAGCACTCATTGTCTCAGTTCAGTCAGGTCCACTTAAGTCAAAAACACCATAGACAAACTTTGTCAACTTTTTTATTGCCATATTTTGCAAAATTCACATTTGGCGATATGGCTCTGTTCTAAATTCCCCATCCTTTTCATGAGCTCCATGAAAAGCCAAGACTGGGAACAGCAGCAGCTTCTGGGGACAACCTCCCATTTTTTTTAACTGGGAGGGCAGCGTAGATCCCCCATTGAGAACAGAGCATGCATCAATGACAACAGAATGACATTGATTAAGTTAAACACAGTTCAAGGAGGAGCTGGGGTGGAGGTGGGTTGCAAAGCAGAGTGCAGTGGAAGCAGCCAAGCAGGCAGACTGAACTTAAGATGCGCTTAAGTAAGGCGCCCTGTTTGAGAGTTGCCAATTGAGTGCATAGGAATCAGATCAGCTGATATGGGTGGGGTTGGAATTTTGCCAATCAGCTGATAGCGGAGCTTAACTACGTGGCCTGCCTGAATTAGCAGAATGCTTTATTTGTAAACGCGACAGCTTTTTTTTTCCATTTGGGGGTTTGGCTTCACAACAGCTTTGTTCCCAGGTGGACCGTTAAAGAATCTGACACACGTCTCCTGGAAATCCTGGAGATTTCAACCAATCAGTGTGCCGACTTCGAAACTTCCCTTCGCTTCGACTTTGAAGTGTTTCCCATTTTGTGTGCCATATGCATCAGACATTCAGACAATGGTCCATGAGCATGACGTCTGAAGCTGAGACTACCTTAAACCGTAACCATAACCATACCACCAAACCTGTCCCTAACCTTAACCGTATCCCACCTCAATAGCAGCAAAAGTGTTTTGCAATACAAAATGAACACTTTTTTTATGTAGGTATATAATAAAGACACCTGATATAAAGTGTGCTACAATATTAAAAAAAACCTTGAGTAGTTGCAAAAGTCATATAGCGGTTAAGACTGTTGAGACAAATAAAACGTATTGTCTCTTTGTGTCTGGTCCAGTTAATCAAGATCATTTGGAATGATCCTATAAAAAGCGGCCCGTTCCACAGTGCCCTTGAAAATGCAATTGGAAATGTGCCCTTGATCTTCACATAAATATCAGAATATTAAGAAATGCTAAGACCAAGTTTTCCAGTCACGATCATTTACTGACTAGATTAGTTAGATTAACATTAACATCAGTAAGTTTGTACCTTGATCCTTGCAACATGGGGCCGTGCATTATCATGCTGCAACATGAGGTGATGGTCGTGGGTGAATGGCACGACAATGGGCCTCAGGATCTCGTCACGGTATCTCTGTGCATTCAAATACCATCAATAAAATGCACCTGTGTTCATTGTTCATAACATACGCCTGCCCATACCATAACCCCACCGCCACCATGGGCCACTCGATCCACAACATTGACATCAGCAAACCGCTCACCCACACGATGCCATACACGCTGTCTGCCATCTCCCCTGTACAGTGAAAACTGGGATTCATCCGTGAAGAGAACACCTCTCCAAAGTGCCAGACACCATCGAATGTGAGCATTTGCCCACTCAAGTCGGTTACGACGACGAACTGCAGTCAGGTTGAGACCCCGATGAGGACGACGAGCATGCAGATGAGCTTCCCTGAGACTGTTTCTGACAGTTTGTGCAGAAATTCTTTGGTTATGCAAACCGATTGTTGCAGCAGCTGTCCGGGTGGCTGGTCTCAGACGATCTTGGAGGTGAAGATACTGGATGTGGAGGTCCTGGGCTGGTGTGGTTACACGTGGTCTGCGGTTGTGAGGCCGGTTGGATGTACTGCCAAATTGTCTGAAACGCCTTTGGAGACGGCTTAAGATAGAGAAATGAACATTCAATTCACGGGCAACAGCTCTGGTGGACATTCCTGCAGTCAGCATGCCAATTGCACGCTCCCTCAAAACTTGCGACATCTGTGGCATTGTGCTGTGTGATAAAACTGCACATTTTAGAGTGGCCTTTTATTGTGGCCAGCCTAAGGCACACCTGTGCAATAATCATGCTGTCTAGTCAGCATCTTGATATGCCACACCTGTGAGGTGGATTTCTCGGCAAAGGAGAAGTGCTCACTAACACAGATTTGTGAACAATATTTGAGAGAAATAGGCCTTTTGTGTACATAGAAAACGTCTTAGATCTTTGAGTTCAGCTCATGAAAAATGGAGGCAAAAACAAAAGTGTTGTGTTTATAATTTTGTTCAGTGTAGGTATATCGCCCAGCCATAAACAGGGACACTATAAAATAAAGTGTTACCAAAAAAATCTTAAAGACCCCCTGTGGTGAAAATCAAGTTTTTAATGTTGTTTAGATGTCTATGTGGTGTTTTTAATATGCTAACAAACCATGTGCAAATTCATCACTCAACACCATTGCTGAGTATTTTCTCCTTAAAACTGCAGTGAACCAAAGTCTCAAAAACGCGGTTTGAAACCGCCCCTGTTTCCCACGGTCACAAACATGTAACCAGTCCCGTCAATGTGTGGGCGGGGCTTTTCTCCACTGACTTTCTATGATGTTCAAAGCTTTTCTAAGGATGCTGATTTTTAGAAGGCAGCTGTATGACTCTTAGTTGGCGAACGGGAACATGGTTTGTGTAACATTAGCAACACATTATTAGCTGTTTGATAACGTAGTCAAGCCAAAGGCTAATCATATCAATTACTGTTATGTGTCCGACGAAGTTTCTGGTTCAAACATATATGGCTGAACTAAACTAATATTTCCTCTTGCCATTGTGCAGCGTTTACTACAGTAAAGTTGAGCGAGTGAATCAGGTAGTCCGAGCTGGTGTGATTGAGTGGAGTCCGCGTATACTAAATGAAACAAGGGTGGAGTTATTTTAAGGCACGAAGAAATTATTTTCACAGGAAATTTTGTAATTTTGTAATTTTGATAATCAAAGATGAGTTTTAAGGGATAAAATCATTGACAGCAGGAGGACTTTAATTACCCTAACGGAATGGTAATGAATGAGAGTTTTGAATTGCTGTTAATGTATGACATGAAATGAATTATAAATGTTGTGTCTAAAGAAAATTAATTCCAGAACTCACAACCTAACTGTCAATTTGTGTTAATTACTGAAAAGTTTTTGTTAACATGATCTCTGTTTACGCTGAATACAGAATACACAAATATAAAGGCTATTGCATTGTTGTCTTAATATTTCAATGTGTACTGTTATTATGCACTAAAACAATTAAAGGCAATTGTACTACTTCTACTGTCACTAACTCTAATTGCACGGTTGCTGGTGGGTTTTCACTGCAAAACAACACCATAAAAAAATACCACATCAGCATCACAATTTTGGAGAAAAGCCTCTAGAAAGTCAGAAACGAGGCATTTTTTTGGGCTGCAATTATCAGAAAAAAGTCCTGTGAAATCCTGGTAGGTCTGAATCTTGGTGACATTGCCAGTAAAAGCCTGTACATTTGCATCTGAGAGCAACACAGAGACAAAGGAAGTGAGAAATTGAAGCAGAGAGAGATAGTGAGAGAAAAAACAAAAGCAAAAGGACACGAACAGAGAGAAAAACAGAGGAGGAGGTGGAGAAAAGCACTAGATTAAACTCAGCACCACCATCATCTCTGTATTGATTCTTAATCTACCATCATCTATTTCCATAAAGACATCCACTGCAGGTTATTACAGAAATGAGGCATATACTCCTGGGTCACCTTGAGCTTCAATAAGCTTGTGAGGGAACTGTCAAAATGAACTCTATAGAAACAGTTGAGGCATTGCTTTTGTCTGCAGGGACAGGGTACCATTAAATTGAGTGTATTTACCTAGATAAAACAAGACGTCGGGGTTTGTTTCATGCTTGATATTACAAAGCCGTCTGTACAGTATATCTCTGTTTATTGCCTTTTCCTGCCTTGCAGAATAAAAGCTTGAAGAACAAACTTCTGTCCGGGAACAAGCTCTGTGACATACATGCAGAGGAGGTATGTAGCGCCGGACTGTTGCACACACAAACACAGTGGAAAATATTGCAGCGTTTATTATCCATCAAGCTTCAGGCCAATATGTAATATTGCTCACAAGGCAGAAGCGGCATGCCTATTTACACCTGTTCACATGACACCCTCAGATTTTTGAGCTTGATTTTGAATGCAAGCTCCAAAAATATAGAATTGTATTATTTTAGTATATACACCGATCAGGCATAACATTGTGACCTAATATTATGTTGGGTCCCCCTTTTGCTGCCAAAACAGCCCTGACCCATCGAGGTATGGCCTCCATTAGATCCCTGAAGGTGTGCTGTGGTATCTGGCACCAAGATGTTAGCAGCAGATCCTTTAAGTCCTGTAAGTTGTGTGGTGGGGCCACCATGGATCAGACTTGTTCAGCACATCCCACAGATGCTCGACTGGATTGAGATCTGGGGAATTTGGAGGCCAAGTCAACACCTCAAACTCGTTGTTGTGCTACTCAAACCATTCCTGAACCATTTTTGCTTTGTGGCAGGGCGCATTATCCTGCTGAAAGAGGCCACAGCCACCAGGGAATACCGTTTCCATGAAAGGGTGTACATGGTCTGCAACAATACTTAGGTAGGTGGTACGTGTCAAAGTAACATCCACATGGATGGCAGGACCCAAGGTTTACCAGCAGAACATTGCCCAAAGCATCACACTGCCTCTGCTGGCTTGCCTTCTTCCCATAGTGCATCCTGGTGCCATGTGTTCCCCAGGTAAGTGGCGCACACGCACCCGACCATCCACGTGATGTAAAAGGAAAAGGGGTTTCATCAGACCAGGCCACCTTCTTCCATTGCTCCGTGGTCCAGTGCTGATGCTCACGTGCTTTCGGCAGTGGACAGGGGTCAGCATGGGCACCCTGACTGGTCTGCGGCTATGCAGCCCCATACGCAACAAACTGCGATGCACTGTGTATTCTGACACCTTTATATCAGAACCAGCATTAACTTCTTGAGCAATTTGAGCTACAGTAGCTCGTCTGTTTGATTGGACCACACGGGCCAGCCTTCACTCCACACGTGCATCAATGAGCCTTGACCCTCTCGCCTCTCCCGCCCATGACCCTGTCGCCGGTTCTCCACTGTTCCTTCCTTGGAGCACTTTTGATAGATACTGACCACTGCAGACCGGGAACACCCCACAAGAGCTGCAGTTTTGGAGATGCTCTGACCCAGTCGTCTAGCCATCACAATTTGGCCCTTGTCAAACTTGCTCAAATCCTTACGCTTGCCCATTTTTCCTGCTTCTAACACATCAACTTTGAGGACAAAATGTTCACTTGATGCCTAATATATCAAGTGCCGTGATGAAGAGATAATCAGTGTTGTTCACTTCACCTGTCAGTAGTCACAATGTTAGGCCTGATCGGTGTATATACAGTGGGGAGAACAAGTATTTGATACACTGCCGATTTTGCAGGTTTGCCCAGTTACAAAGCATGTAGAAGTCTGTAATTTTTATCATAGGTACTCTTCAACTGTGAGTGACGGAATCTAAAACAAAAATCCAGAAAATCACATTGTATGATTTTTAAGTAATTAATTTGCATTTTATTGCATGACATAAGTATTTGATACATCAATTGCAGAGATCATACGTTTCCTGTAGTTCTTGACCAGGTTTGCACACACTGCAGCAGGGATTTTGGCCCACTCCTCCATACAGACCTTCTCCAGATCCTTCAGGTTTCGGGGCTGTCGCTGGGCAATACGGACTTTCAGCTCCCTCCAAAGATTTTCTATTGGGTTCAGGTCTGGAGACTGGCTAGGCCACTCCAGGACCTTGAGATGCTTCTTACGGAGCCACTCCTTAGTTGCCCTGGCTGTGTGTTTCGGGTCGTTGTCATGCTGGAAGACCCAGCCACGACCCATCTTCAATGCTCTTACTGAGGGAAGGAGGTTGTTGGCCAAGATCTCGCGATACATGGCCCCATCCATCCTCCCCTCAATACGGTGCAGTCGTCCTTTCCCCTTTGCAGAAAAGCATCCCCAAAGAATGATGTTTCCACCTCCATGCTTCACAGTTGGGATGGTGTTCTTGGGGTTGTACTCATCCTCCTTCTTCCTCCAAACACGGCGAGTGGAGTTTAGACCAAAAAGCTCTATTTTTGTCTCATCAGACCACATGACCTTCTCCCATTCCTCCTCTGGATCATCCAGATGGTAATTGGCAAACTTCAGATAGGCCTGGACATGCACTGGCTTGAGCAGGGGAACCTTGCGTGCGCTGCAGGATTTTAATCCATGACGGAGTAGTGCGTTACTAATGGTTTTCTTTGAGACTATGGTCCCAGCTCTCTTCAGGTCATTGACCAGGTCCTGTCGTGTAGTTCTGGGCTGATCCCTCACCTTCCTCATGATCATTGATGCCCCACGAGGTGAGATCTTGCATGGTGCCCCAGACCGAGGGAGATTGACCGTCATCTTGAACTTCTTCCATTTTCTAATAATTGCACCAACAGTTGTTGCCTTCTCACCAAGCTGCTTGCCTATTGTCCTGTAGCCCATCCCAGCCTTGTGCAGGTCTACAATTTTATCCCTGATGTCCTTACACAGCTCTCTGGTCTTGGCCATTGTGGAGAGGTTGGAGTCTGTTTGATTGAGTGTGTGGACAGGTGTCTTTTATACAGGTAACGAGTTCAAACAGGTGCAGTTAATACAGGTAATGAGTGGAGAACAGGAGGGCCTCTTAAAGAAAAACTAACAGGTCTGTGAGAGCTGGAATTCTTACTGGTTGGTAGGTGATCAAATACTTATGTCATGCAATAAAATGCAAATTAATTATTTAAAAATCATACAATGTGATTTTCTGGATTTTTGTTTTAGATTCCGTCTCTCACAGTTGAAGAGTACCTATGATAAAAATTACAGACCTCTACATGCTTTGTAAGTAGGAAAACCTGCAAAATCGGCAGTGTATCAAATACTTGTTCTCCCCACTGTATTTATAGTATAAAATTATGTTTCATGATTATGATTAACAACAAAACGGTTTTCTCTTAAACACAGTTGCCAAAATCTTGCTTTCCCATCATTTGCTTTTAAACTTGAAACACACACACGTTTGTTTTTGTGAATTGTGTTTCGTGAAAACGTTTTTTATACCGTACAAACCGTATTTTCTATCCCCCTACACTACCCCTACCCCTAAACCTACCCATCACAGGAAACTGCACATTTTTACTTTCTCAAAAAAAAACTCATTATGTATGATTTATAAGCCTTTTGAAAAATGGGGACATGGGTAATGTCCTCATAAGTCACTCTTTCCTTGTAATACCTGTGTCATACCCATGTCATTATACAAATTTGTGTCCTGATATGTCACAAACACACACACACACACACACACACACACACACACACACACACACACACACACACACACACACACACACACACACACACACACACACACACACACACACACACACACACACAATGTTCAAAGAATTTTCTTATGCCCACCAAGGCTGCATTTATTTGATAAAAAATACAGTAAATATTGCAATTTAAAATAACTGTTCTCTTTTTAAATATATTTTAAAATACATTTTATTCCTGAATTCCTGAAAGCTGAATTTTCAGCATCATTACTCCAGTCTTCCTTCACAAATCATTCTAAAATGCTGATTTGCTGCTCAAGAAACCTTTATTATTATTATCAGTATTAAAAATATTATTTATTTCAAGATTAATTTAACAGATTTTTTTTTAGAAATATTGGTAACACTTTACAATAAGGTCTCATTTTTTAACAGTTAATGCATTAACTAATATGAACTAACAATGAGCAATATATTCTTACAGTATGTATTAAGCTTTGTTAATGTTAATAAAAATGTTCATGTTAGTTCATAGTGCATTAATGTTAAGATACAACTTTTGATCTTAAAAATGTATTGGTAAATGTTGAAATTAACATTAACCAAGATCAATAAATAAAGTGTTGTTCATTGTTAGCTACTATTGTAGTTAACTAATGTTAACAAATTAAACCTTATTGTAAAGTGATACTGAAAACTTTTGTAGCATTATAAATGTCTTTACTGTCACTTTTGAACATTTAATGCATCCTTGCGGAATAAAAGTATTTATTTCTTTAAAAAAAAAACTTGCAGACTGCAAACTTTTAATGAAGCGCACACACACACACAGTTTCTAGCTTGGTGCTAGATTCAAGTGCAACCAACTTGATATTACAAACTCAACCTTCTAGTTATTCCAAGCATAGGAAATTGGCAAGGTAGACAACTAAACGCAAGTGTTATTTTGCTTGTCTAAGGGGAAAAGAGTAATGAAATGTCATTAGTTTTGTGGAGGTGTTGTACACTTCAGTTACTAATAGATTACTGAAGACACTGAGGCTATAGAGAAAGAGAAGTGTATGTGTGTGTGTGTGTGTGTGTGTGTGTTCCTGTGAATGTTTACAACTGTGGCAGCAATCCACAGGCAGCAAGCCAAGACAATGCCATACCATGCAGTGCATGTTATTGTGCGAGTGTGTATGCCTGAGTGTTGATGTGTTAATGTGTTTGCGTCATCAAGTGGTCCCTGCAGTCCACTGAAGGGAAGAGTTTTATATTTTCTTGCTCAGTGATGGTCTCTCCTTTGAATTGGAGCTTTGCCCAGCAAGCGTTCACAAAGGAACACTTCGGCATGGCCACAAAAAGCCCACTACACAATCTAAAACCAATTTTACTATTTGAATAAGCTAACGCACATTCTCTCTTATCTTCTTTTTGCAGTCCAAAAAAATCCAAGCCCAACTGAAAGAGCTGAGGTATGGCAAAAAGGATTTAATTTTTAAGGTAAGAACCAAACAAAGAGGATATGTCATTACTGTACCCTTGCATGATGCACAGGGGCCTTAGCGTAAAAAGATGATTTTACCTGAGCAGGTCTGAAGCTCAAAGCTATTGTGTTGTCTTGTTACTGTAAGCATTGACAAGGTATTTCAGATTCAGTTTACAATGTCAGGACACATCACCAGATTCTTTAGTTTATTTGTGCTAAGAAAAGCCCATGTAATCTATTGAAACAGGAATTTTCAGCTTGTCCTTAGATAAAATATCTACTGCACTACCGTACAAATGTTTGGGGTCGGTAAGATTTTTTTAATGATTTTGAAAGAAGTCTCTTACGCTCAGTAAGGCCACATTTCTTTGATCCAAAATACAATAAAAACAGTAATATTTCTATTTTAATGCATATTAAAATGTAATTTATTCATGGGATGGCAAAGCTGAATTTTCAGCATCATTACTCCAGTCTTCAGTGTCACATGATCCTTCAGAAATCATTCTAATATGCTGATTTGCTGCTCAAAAAACTTTTCTTATTATCAGTGTTGAAAACAGTTGTGGAAACTGTGAAACCATGTTTTTTTATTTATTTATTTTTTATTTAGGGGTTCAGGCTCTGAAACCCTTTTATAATTGTTAAAATTTCCAAGGACCAGCATTCTGCCCTAAAATAGTACTTACATCGTCTACAACGTCACCAAGCCTTGCCCTGACTGGCCTGACGGGGGCGCTACAGCAGTGAAAAATACGAAATCACGCATAACTCCTAAATCATTAGGTGTAGTCTCAAGTGTCTTATATCGTTGGATTCCTTGGCTCAAGACAAAATGCATGTCTCGGATTCGACTGCCGACTGGCGTCATTTTCGGGTATTTTGGATTTTTTTGGAAAACATACTTTTACGAACTAGTCCTAGGTTTTTGCCCCGATCGGAACCAAACCATTGCAGCAAGATTCTCTGGAGTCTGATTGTCAATAATTATCAAAAAAAGTTTAAATTTCAATTCACAGCCTCTAAGGGCCACCAAAACGTTAGAAATGGGCAGAGCTACTTTTACTTAAATGGCTATAACTCGTGAACAGAATGAGATATTTTCATCAAGCTCAGCACACATATGTAAGAGCTCATTCTGTGGTTGCATGAAAAAGCACGTGGCGACTAGCCACTTGGTGACGCTACAACATGGAAAAAAACAAAAATGGCTATAACTATGCAACCATGATTCTGATTGACTGATCTGAAAATTGGCATGCAGTGTCTTTGTCCAAGGTGCCAAGACTGCCTTTGGGGACGTTCACATATCTTGAAAAACGCAGCCAATGAAGTTTGAGTAGCTATCAGACAAGGTTAACGGAGGCAGATCAAAACGAAACTCACTGGGCCTGTTTGACTCACGGCCCTAGAGGCCTGTGAGAAATTTGAAAGAAATTGGCCACCGGTGGGTGCCTTCGTGTTTTTCAAGTGTGTAAAGGATTGTATACCACGCAATTTTTCGCACACGCCCACGACATTCATACCGCATGGTAGAGCTCCTCATTCTAAGCAACTTTGCCTCTAGGACTGCCACTGTCAATCGAATCCTTTGTTAAATATTGGAGATTATTTCAAAAACCAACTGGCCCGATCGGAACCAAACCAGTGCAGCAATATTCTCTGGAGTCTGACTGTCAATAATTATTAAAACAAAGGTGCCAAGACTGCCTTTGAGGATGTTTGCGTATCTCAAAAAACCCGGCTGGTGGTGGCCAATGAAGTTTGAGCAGCTGTCAGCCCCTTTCACACAGAGATTCCGGTGTCGCGGGATTTGCTTCATTCACACTGCCAGTGATTTTGATGTTCACACACATCCCGTAAAGATCCTGTAAAGACACATGACATCAGGATGTGACATGTAATCTTACATTTCTTATTTCTCTCGAGAGAAACCACGCTTGTGGGTTTTTTTTTTTTTCTGATTCAGTCATAAACTAGCGCATCGTGCACCATTCCACTAAGCTGTTCCGGGACTGATCCCAGCAAAGTGACTAGGTCCCCATCCCAGGACATGTTTGCGTTCACACAGAAGGCACTCTAGCAATTCTATGGCAATTTTCTGGGATCAAAGCTCTGTGTGAAAGGGGCTTTAGATGAATTGAAAGGTCAAAAGAACAGCCTTTATTTGAAATAGAAATCTTTTGGAAAATGATATGCCTTTACTGTGACTCCTTGCTAAATGAAAGTATTAATTTGTTTTAAAAAAGAGAGAAAAATCATACGGACCCCAAACTTTTGAACGGTAGTGTATATATTTTATACCAAAGGAAAACGAGAAATAAAGTCAAATACAATTACTATAAATTCAACTTTTATGAGTACAAAAGCATTTAGAGCTTCCACAAATGGTCCGAAAGCCAAAAACCTTTTATTCCAAATGGGGTCTTTTAACCTCTTTTAACCATTCTGACTTTTGAGATGCTTTTGAAAGTGCAAACAAAGCAATGTGAATGTCACCATTATAAAAGTCATACACAATAATCTGCATTTTTGGCCAAAATAAAACAGATTAGGGTTAATATGTGCACTCTAGTTGAATGGTTTGACCTTTTCATGTGAGATGAGAGTGAAGATTCATGTAAAAAAACAGTGACCTTTCCTGCCATGTAGGTTGACCTTTCCTCTCTTATTTGCAGTGTTAGATGGGAAAATGTCAGCTGATATTTCCAGCACATTGCCCTTTGGTACATCATACAAACACTGGGTTTTCACCCGAAGTGCATCACTTTAAATCCTTTGCTTTTTAATCGGCAAGACAGGCTAACACATGTTTTTAAGAAAGAATATTATCAATTTTGCTGGTCAAGGTGCCTGCAAAACTTTTTCAAAAAGCAATATCCAATCTGCACTTACTTTCTTCTAATGTGCTTTTATCCGTGCTGTACATCTATTTCTGCATCGCCAGTTTGAAATCAATGAAGGAAGATTATCCTTCCTCCTTTTATATTCATGATTAAAGAAGTTCTTTTCAGAGTTTATATCTAGAGTTGCCTTTTAAGTACGAGTCGGATTGAAGTGGCATTGTTCGGTAATGGGAAGCAAAGGTAGAATATTCAGAGGCTCAGGATAGCACAGCAAAGCTCGAGAAGGACAATGAGCAAGATTGCTTTGTCAAAGTATTTTCCCCAGATCTAGCCAGCATTAAATGATTTTTTTTTTTCATATTCAAAGCGCCATTTATCACAATCACTTTTTGTTGTGAAGTACCTGAATTATGCACATCTACTGTATGTGTCAAATTATTCATAGGAACAGACTGTTACATATTGTGTGACATTGCTGTATGTTCAAAATGTTTTAGCCTTTGCTTGGTACAGTAGTTGTCCTTTATCGCCTGTTTTACCATCAGTTCTCTTTTGTTCCTGTAGCAAAACACCTTTCTTTGTTTAAGATTTGGCTTTCGTGATCCATCTCTTTGGTGGCTCTTCTCTTTTGTGCTTGAAAGATGTCTGTGAAAATAATTACACATAGATTAAAGATTAAATAGATTAAATTGGGATGGCAATGGCATAATAGGCTCGTTATAACACACAATCAGAATGATTGCAAATTGTTCTTTGTTTTAATTATATTTTAAAAGGTTTTTTTTTTTGATAAATCGGCAGCTGCTTAACAAGCAATTAAGGATATTTCACAATCTACTGTGATTATGGTAATATTACATTGATTGAAAACAAATCCCATTACAGAATATCCTACAATGCTATACATTTGTCACTCATATAACAATGAACATTCATTTAGAGCAGTGTTTCTCAACCGGTGGGTTGCAAGACCGTGTGGTTCGTGGAGTGTGTAGTCAAATAAACAACATCATCAACAAAAAATGTATTTCTAAATGTTTTTCTGAAGCGAGACTTTTATTAAAGAGAGACGGTACTTATGTGTGTATCAACAGTTTTTGAGAAATAAATTTGCTTGGTTTCAATTCCTTAAAATTTGGGTCAAAGCTTACTGACCATAGGAAAATGTGGGTCTCGTGGCCAAACCAGTTGAGAACCACTGATATAGAGTCACAAATGCATTTATAATGTAATACGAAATGAAATATTAAAGATTTGTTTGATTTGTCCAGCCAGCTGCATTGATCTTTTTTTCACTTCTAAATTACTTATGTTTGTTGTGTAATAACTCTGTGTGTTTGTGTGTACATGCTTAACCGCTGAGTCACTGAGAAAAACACTATCTCAGAGCTATTTTTCTTTAGACTGATGTCTTCCATTGATTTTGTTTCTTGCTCAAAACTAAAGGCTTGAGTAGTTTCTAAAGGTTTCACCTCATTCCAAAAAGCTATTCACAAACGAATGGCTTTTTAGCACAAACAAAATAACTCTTCATCTTTTTTTTCATGATTTCATGATTTTTTTGTGAAAATGCAAAATCATAGCCTGTTCATGTTAGATTTTAGATGACTTGCTCATATTTAAGAAACTATGTGAACATTTAAGTCCATTCTGTAAAGAATGAATACCAAATGTCTCTCTTATATCCAAGCTTGTTACTTTTCATTGCCCAGATAGCGTGTGCTAATCATCCCAGATGGGCAATCTCTGTTACCTATTTAGACCTCAATGAGTCTGTTGTTGACTGCACACACACGTCACAGTCATAAAGCAGTATTTATGAAACTAAACTAATGACATACTGAAGGCAGGTCCTTATGTACTTCTGCCTGAATAAAGAGCATCATGCTCAATTATATAAAGATTAAAGTTCACTGAAGCAAAAGTATGATATATCGAGATAAATATAGAAAGTGAGCAAAAAAAAAAAATTTCAGCAAGATTTTATATTTAGATCTGCTAGAGATATTAAGATAAATCTAGCCAAAAAATTGGGTTCTTTGGTTAGTTTGCTCATTTTGCACACTTTCTATGAACAAAGTCTCTGAATACATTAACATATAATTTAACCCTCTGGTGCTCTTTGGTCATTTTTGGCTGAAAAATGTTACTTTTAACATACTTCATCAGAATGGTACGAAACGTAAAGGTTTTGGCACTTGATATATAAACACAAAAGGTTAAATGGTCCTGAAAAAAAAAAGTCTTAAATAGGTTCACGGTCAAAAATAACCGACTTGGAAATGATTGGGAAACGAGTTTCATCTAGTGGAAATGTTTGGTACTGCACCCAAACAAAATCTTACTGAAAGCTAATTTCTTGAGATATCAACCACAAATTTGGAACACAACTTGTGTAGATTTATGGCTTTGATTTTCTCAGTTTTAGAGTAAAAAATCTTTAGAAAATATTTCATGTAAAAATTATAAAATAGTTTTTTGTGCATTTTTCATAATGATAAACTTTTATAACTGTAAGTTCACTTTTTTTAAACTTTTCTTTACTTCAGCAGCATTCTGCCAAGTGTCATTTTTAAAAAGAAACTTAAGTCTGTGCTATGGCAAGCCGTTTTGACTTTTATTCATTCCCAGGGTATGAATTCTTGATATCAACAATTCAATTTCCTTTAGTAAAAATGCTAATTCTTTATATCAACAATGACCTCATCACTCGCACACAAAAAATGGTCGGCGCACCCGGCGCATGGTCTAAAAGGATTGTCCCTATTCTCTTAATGAGTAATGGGTGTGTTTTGGGCGTAACGTGCAATAAACCAATCAGAGTCTCATCTCCCATTCCCTTTAAAAGCCAGTTGCGCTTGCACCATGGCGGATTCGCCTATTTACGTGGCGGAATATAAACCTGACGAGTCAGTTTAAATACATGTGTGTATTGCCACGATTGGTTAAATAAGTAGCCAATTTCATTCGTCATTACTGCAAATAGATAATTCTGATAAATGCAGTGACTATCCATTATGACGTAGGCATTTTTATATTTATGTACACAATAATAATAATAATAATCTTTTACATTGTAATCCTTTTATTTTTAATATTTGGCATGTTTGTGTGCTGCTGCTGTGTGTGTAATAAGCAGAGTGTACATGCGTTGTGCACCCGCCTAGAGGTGCATATTACTAACGCACCCTTTAATAACACAACAAATACTGCGCTATTGACATTAGACCAGGTTTTTGTTGGTCAATGGCGCAGTCGTTTTCAGTTCCTCAAAATAGCAACGCAGCAACAATGCGCCTGAACACACCTCGTTTTCAGACCAGCACGCCCATGGGCGCACAAATGGGCATGAGTGCATTAGCTATTTAAACAACGTGGCGCTGGACGTGAAAATTATAACTGCGTCGGGCTGAAACTAGCAAAAAACACTTGCGCCGCATTGCGCCGGGTGTATGATAGGGCCCACAATTACAGATATCAAGAATTATAGCTTTTACTAGGGGAAATTTAATTGTTGATATCAAGAATTCATATCCTGTGAATAAATAAGTCAAAACAGCTTGACATACTGTGCTCCAAAGCATTCAAGATTTATGATGGATTTTCAGATCTATGCTCAAAAAGTGAATAAATGGATTATAACTATTGCATTAATGTAATTTAGAACCATAAAATCCCCTAAAAAATACAAAATATTACATAAAAACATTATCAAACCAAAATATAGTACATTCATTTAATTGAAGAAAAAAAAAGAAAGGAAAAAAGGTCATTTTTTTTGACCGCCACATGAGCACCAGAGGGTTAAACCTGGAAATAAGCAGCAGGTTTATAGAATTTAGACATTTTTAAAGCAAAGAAACAGGTGCAAAATTAAATATTCAAGAAATGCTTATTTAAGATTCTGGACTATTTCTAGGTCACTAATCAAATAATTAAGTATACACTGATAATGTTCTTTTTCCACTGAAGCTCAAGATGCTCTTTGGATCATTTGCAAATCATTCTGTAATTTCACATTAATTATTCTTTTAAATGATTCTCTTAAACTACGCTGATAATATAATTTGTAATGAAAAATGTGTTGAATTAAACATGTATTATACTGCAAAACATTACCAATTGGTTAAACTTAGAAATGAAATTTCTCCTGCTGCCTTAAAAACATGAGTAAACTCAACTTGAAGTAACCTTTGTTTCAACTCACAAATAGTCAAGACAATGGAATGCTAATTAAAAAGTTTAATTTTTTAAAACATAAACTTGAATTCAAAATTCAAAACTTGTCACAGCAATTGGAGTTAAAGAGAAGAAATACATTCAGATAATTTAATGGGGCTATCATGTTTTACAGTGAGAAGCATTTTTGCTGGACTTTTGAAGCCCACTTTAAATATAAATAGACAGTTTGAACTAAGACTTATGTGAGTTTGATAAGATAAGAGGATCGATGCATTTTCTGTGCAGGGTCAGCAACTGATGGACTTGGAGAACAAACTCAAAGTAGCCAAAGATGAACTGGAGAAGGCAGCGCTGGATAAGGTGAGACATGAGCCGATCCGCTTTATCATTCCAGTTCAGCTTTAATGTTTTCCCCTTCTGCTATCTTCTAAAATGTAAACTTTGAGAATGAATTCTATTATCTTTTTAGGCCAGGGATTTTGCAATTCCAGCAGAGCGCGTGGAGCAAATGAACAGATAAATGGTTTGAGGACAAAAGGATAAGATGACAGCGTGATAAACATTTGCCCATTAATCTCATGTGTGTTGTCTCTCTCAATTTGTTGCAGGAGTCACAGCTAAAAGCCCTGAAGGACACCGTACATATCTGCTTCTCGTCTGTCTTACACAGCCAGACAGGAAGTTTACACAGATTTCCAGCCACGCCCACCAACCTGTTGAGGTACTCGGCCCTGGCCAACAACTCAAGAGTCACCTTTCAGCAGCCACATGCAAAGGTACTGACTCCAAAACCGTTCTATGATGTGATGAAAAAGCAAGATTTTAAACGGCCATCAGATGTCGTATGACCAAGACGACTTTTTATTTTGGTTTATTCATGTCATAGTCATTCCATCAAATATTAAAGAGATAGTTAATAAAATCTATCATTTATTCAGCATGACTTTCTTTTCATCTGCACATCTCCATTCACACGAATCCGCGAAAACGACTAAAAACGCTGTATTATTCATGCCAGGCCAGTAGTTGGCGATGTCACTTTGTAAAGAAACACTACGTGCCTATAGACTAAACACGTAATATGTATGCGAGTGATGTCACTATTTTCACAAATTCACGTTTTGTAGTTTACGCGAAGACGGTATCGTTTTCAAAAACTTGCACTTTGAAACCTGTTTTCAAAAGTTTAAGTTTTCAGGCCCACAAAACACTGTTGTTGTGTAAATGAATGGCCAAAATGCATACAAAGTTTTCTGTTTTTAGTTGAAAATGGCAGGGCTGTGCACAGACATTTTGGAAAACGGCACCCCTTTTATAATGGTTTATAAAAAAAATTTTTTTAAATAAAATAAAGTTACATGTTGTTGATCATCTTTTAATTAATGACACTATTGAACACTGAAACTAAATTGACTCACCCGATTCGTTCAGCAAAAAAGTCAAAATCAACAACGTTGTGTCTAAAAATTGTCAAATCATATAATCAACTTATTGTTTATTGAACTGTTGTATAAAATGATTATCACATTTTGCAGTCGTGCTGATATTCGAGAAAATAGCACTCTTGCTCATATTATGTAACTATATCATGTTATAAACACAGAATACAAGAACTCGTACAAAGGCAATTCATATCTTGAATGAATGAATGGGCACTGAAGCTATTAACCTTCATAAACAACATAAACATACCATAAAAGTATGCATACAGCTTGCTATATTCAAAATCTTCTGAATCCAAATGAAAGCTTTGTGTAAGAAAAAGACCAATGCGAAAATCATTCACTCAAAATCTGCACGTTTCAAAGTAAAAATGTGGCGCGTTCTATCCAACTTATTTTGCAAGACATTCTATATATATATATATATATATATTTATTTATTTTTGTAGATACCCTGACTATAACATGCATTTACAAAGAGTGAAGTGAAATTTAAAGACAGCAAATTAAAATTTTGTGAAATTTGTGAAATTTAAAGAAATTTGTGAAATTAGTGAAAATTTGTGAAATTAGTGAAAATTTGTGAAATTAGTGAAATTTAAAGACAGCAAATGAAAATTTTGTAAATGCATGTTATAGTCAGGGTATCTACAAAAATAAATAAATAAATAAATAAATATATATATATTTATTTTTGTAGATACCCTGACTATAACATGCATTTACAAAATTTTCATTTGCTGTCTTTAAATTTCACTCTGTTCATCAAATGACTTTAGAAGTGATATGGACCTTTTTTGGGGTATTCTATTCCTTTAACAATTGTATTGTCATCTCATAAGCATAGTGTGATTGTAAAGTGAAGAAAAGAGGTTTGTTGCTCTGAGGCAACATTGCAATCTTAGGGTTGAATGTCATAATTCGCAGAATACATACTGTCATCAAAAACTGTTAAGGAACAGTTTCAGTGCATACAGTACTACTGAGAACACAAACATTAACAGTGCTTGATTTATTTAGCAGACAGTGTGGGAGAATCTGCGTCTATTTTTTCCCCTAGATGACGCAAAAGCACTCGGCCTCAGTGAAGTGTTGCTAAGAATCTCAATGCTTATATGCGCTACCCAGAGGACAAAGCAGTGCTTTTTGATTACGCTCCAATACTCTTGTCCATAAGCGAGAGGTCTCCACAGAACCATATTAGAGAACACCAATAGACCTCATAAAACAAGACTTTAGCCTTCTGCTTTTTTCTCCAAATAAAATTTATGAAGGAAAATGTTAGGTACTTATCATGGTATTCAAAATGTATTATTATTAAGCACTCATGAAGACATGAAGGGAAAAAAAGATGCAGCATCTTCTCATACAGTCATATATTTGTTTAATTTCCTTTTTCTGAATTTTTCTTTATCTGAAGTTTCTCACTTTGAGCTCTACAGTGAGACTTGGAACTTCAATTGGAAACCGGATACAAATTTCAACCCTGAAAGTCAAGATTTGTTCTTTTAAGATTAAAAAAATCTGTCCAAGGTTTTCTCTCAAGTACAAATCCCTTTCTTCCACTCAAATTAAGTGGATGAGCGGAAGACATTTAGTCCTCCTTACAGTGTCCCATTCAGCATTTCATTACAGTCCCTATTCATCAACTGTTGGGAACGTAATGAGCCTTAATCCATTCCAAACAGCCGTGCAAAACCTATACTGTCAGCCAGCACACACTAGTCCCTTCTGCTGAAAGATTCGTCAGCTTGAGGTTTTAACAAACAGCCCATTTTAAATGATAGTCGCTTCATGTTTAACAGCCGTTGATGGATGGCATGTGCTGTAGCTTAAATTGCACGCAACATTTATGTGTTTGTGCTATTTGCCTGTTAGCAAATACTGTGTATGTGAAGATTATTTACATCAAAAGATCATTATGCAAGTATTAATGCTAATGAATTTTAGAAATGTATCATTTATGTAGTTCCACAAGCAGCATAAAAACATAAGCTTAGGTGTTTGAAAAATGTTGTATGTTCATTTTATATTATATATTTGTCAGTGTTTTAATTTACATTACAAGCCTGTTGTAATGTAAGCATTAAATATATATATATATATATATATATATATAATATATATATATATTTACCTACGGTCATCAAATGCATTCCAGCATTTAAGAAAAAAAAGCAATAATACAATTTTAATACATGGCTTAAAATACAAATTATATCATTTAAATATAACTATCCTATAGGCAATTTATTGCATCAGAAATATATCACTTCCCAGCTGATTGGTCCACTGTCCAGTGTCTGTTTACAATCTATTTAAGATTTTACAATAAAGTAGCCTACCATTAGTTAACTTTATTTGATGCATTAACTAACAATGTGTAATGCATTTGTTAGAGTATTTATTCATTGTTCTCAACATTAATAAAAATACAGCTATTCATTGTTAGTTTATGCAAGCTCTGATTCATTAAATAATATTAATAGCGACTTTTGGTTGTAATAATGTATTAGTAAATCTTATAATTAACATTAAAGGTGCAGTAACCGATTTCTGAGAAATCAACTCATGATGGGGGAGGAGAGTGAGCCAATCAGCAGTAATGGGCGTGTCCACTCATGATGGGGGAGGAGAGTGAGCCAATCAGTAGTAATGGGCGTGTCCACTCATGATGGGGGAGGAGAGAGAGAGCCAATCAGCAGTAATGGGCGTGTCCACTCATGATGGGGGAGGAGAGTGAGCCAATCAGCAGTAGTGGGTGTGTCTACTCATGATGGGGGAGGAGAGAGAGTGAGCCAATCAGCAGTAGGGGGCGTGTCCACTCATGATAGGGAAAGAGAGTGAGCAAGAGGGAGATTTGAAGAAAGACTGTAGAAAGAGAGATGTATGGAAGCATATGTGTAGCAATATTCAATTTGCAATGCAATATGTAAATGGCAATGCATTTCAGTATTTAAATTTACATTTTACATACCATGTGTGCAACACATTTGTATGGTATGTAAAATGTAAATTTAAATACTGAAATGCATTGCCATTTTGCATATTGCTACACATATGCTTCCATAGAGATGGCTGAGAGACATTACAAAAGAGAAAAGCTCAGAGTAATTTCTGGCAAGAGCTGTTAGAAAAGCTTTCCGGCGCTGGAAAGACCTAAGCGGGAAGGCCTGATAATGGATGCTGAGGTTGTGTTGTTTCTGCTCCATACGCAAGCAACATTGGTTTGCTATGTGCTGTTGTTGTAATGTTAGCTGTAGTAACAGGACAGTTTTGAGTGTTATTGTTTGTCTGGAGCTGCTGGTGACTAACAACCAACTCTTGCTTTTATATCCTCTTGTGTACTGTATGTTCATTTTTCTTCTTCCTTTTTGCTTTGCTTCAGCTGATAAAGAGACATCAAATTTTGCATTGTGTGTTTGTGCATTTTGGGGGCAGAGCAATGAAGGGAGGGATGTGTTTGTTTGGGCTGTTTCTCAGAAATTGCTTACTGCACCTTTAACTAAATGCATTACACATAATGTTCATTATTAGATCATGCTAATTAATGTCAAATGGAATCTTATTATAAAGCGTTAGCGAAATCACTTTTCCTGAACAAAACCTGCCCAGGATCAGGTTAGTCATGCAGCATTTTTTACCACGGTAATGAAAATTGTTAAAGAAATGATCTGCCTTCAGAGTCAGAGTTTGTTCAATCTGAAACGTAATTGTGAAGCCACTTAACCTGCCTCTCGACAGAGACCTCAGATTGCTGCTGGTTGTTGTTGCTGCTTATCTGGAAATTTCTTAAAGGTAAAGCGTCTGGCAAAACTATTTCAGCAATTCCGTTCTGTCTGTTGTGCAGTAATTACATCATCTTCAAATACCGTATTTAATAAGTCATATTACAAGTAAACGCCAAATAAAGGCTAGTTTGTAAATGCATTAAACTGGCAAAATAGCTAAAACGTTTTTTTTTTTATATCTCTCCATCTCAACCACAGAGAACTAAATGTGATGAAATCATGGAAATGGATCATGTTAACTCATGTTGATTCACTATGTACAGTTAAACACAGTTAATTAACTGACAATCTGAACAAAGCGAGAACCGAAATATTTATACCGCTGCTTTCCCTGCAGGTATTTCTACCAAACATCCGCTAATTAGCTCATCTTAAACCAAGGAGGCCAAGCCGATTAATTAAAGCAGGTGTTTTGAACAAGTAATTCAGACACAAAACCCTCATTTTAATAACTCTTTACAGCAGTCGCCCGACAGCATCTTGTCTTGATGCTGTTGGTCTTCTCATGAGAGTTGTTTTGGTTGGAAATATAGCACAACATTTCTGATGTAAAAACAAGACTTCTGAGGGCTTGATACAAGATTCATGGATATATCCTGAAGTGAAATGTGCAAACTCAAAGTCTTCATAACCAAGATCTGCTGTGTACCTGTGCAAAACATAGTAATTTGACACATTTTCCTTTATAATCTGGACATTTTAGTACATAATGAGAACTCCAGTCGATACAAGATGACCATGTTCAAAACTGGCTTAGCAAAAAACGGCCTCTACGGATATCATGCTGATTTGCAATGGGGAAGCAATAAGTGTGTCATATTCCATTTCATTCACTCTGAGGAGCAGAGAGTCCCTAAGCTGATTATTGTTATATCATTACTCCTCCAGAGAGACGCTTCAGAGACTGTATGAAGTTTGTTACTGTAGTAGTATTTATCTCATCTGTCTTTGCTCTGTAAATGAGTGATAGGATGTGTGAAAAGCTTTTCTAGAAGCCTCTCTCCACTCAGAGCTTTTATTTCTTTCATTTACGCTAATTACAAACATTGAATTACCTAGAGACGAGATTTCAGCACACATACGCTAATCAGAGACATATTTATCTGATGGTTGTGAGTGTCTGAGGATCAATAATGCAAATATTTGATCACATGATAATTTTTCTATAGTTTTATTGCTATTATTACAGACAAAACATACACATAAGAAATGTCATTCCCCCCCAAAAATAATAAAATAATAAAAATAAAATAATTCTCTAAAGATACACTACTGTTTAAATGTCGAAAGTGTCTTATGCTCACCAAGGCTGTATTCATTTGATCAAAAATGCAGTAAAAATAGTAATATTGTGGAAAAATTATCATTTAAAATAACCATTTTTATATTTGAATACATTTTGAAATGTAATTTATTCTTGTGATGCAAAGCTGCATTTTCAGCATCATTACAGTCACATAATCCTTCAGAAATCATTCTATGTGGATTTGCTGCTCAAGAAAAAATCATATTATCATCAATGTTGAAAACATTCAAACAAATGACTTGCCTTAAACGGACTTCGATAGTAGTGTATATACTATTATTTTAATGTATAGTTTGTATACTGTTATTACAGACAAAAAAATTAATAAAAAAGTACCTCTTCCCAAAAAAGAAAAACATATATATATATATATATATATATATATATAAAAGGTACATGTATAAATCTATATTTATATAATTTATTATTATTATTATTATTATTATTATTATTATTACTATTATTACTAAAATCTCTGTAAACACAGAACCAGAAAAATATTTTTTTTCTTTCTTTTTTTAATGTTTTTAGGCTAACTGAACAGATGCCATTTACTGTAAGTCTCTTTAGGTAAAAGCTTTTGCTGCATGGAAAATAATAATAGAACAGTAGCGTAATAGATCACAATAGAGAGAGAGAGAGTTGACAACTGACTTCAAATTAACCTAAGTGGAAAATTGTCTGTGCTTTATAATCAACCATCTGGAGAATTTAACCCCAGCACTCTCTTGTTTTTCCTCTTTTTCTTTCTCTCTCTATTCCTTAGTGTCTTTCATAACATAACATACTGTTTCTTTATGCTGTCTTCCTTAAGGACATCCCAAAAGTTCCTCGGATCACAACAACAAGTAAATTGCCTGTGAGCAGTGGGGTAATGAGGAGAGAGAGCACAGGACCGAAAGACTGCCAGATGGTGAAGGTAAATCTTTAGTGCCCTTATACTCTAATGGCCACTTCCTTACCCTTTGGACTAAATGGGGCGACTTATGTTCATTGCATCTCAGTGTATCCCTTAGCCATTTAAGATCATTTACAACTTTGCATTAAATTTTGTTCGAGAATAAGCTTTGAGGCCCGCTCAGCAGTTTTCTTGTGATCAATGGTATATTGAACCGCTGCTGTTGGACCCATGAGAAAATATTGCTGCTCCGTTTAGTTAAGGGTGAAGTGTGTAATTTCAGCCCCTTTACAGCACCAAATGGAACGAATAATAATGATTGGTTTCAAACAGGTTTTTTTAAACACTCCCCTGTCTTCCATTGGTCAGCTAAAATGATAGACCCGGCTCAGAATCATGCCATTGGTGAGCCAATATCGTTTTAGGCTAGTAAGAGGGGCTTTTGCACTGGAGGAACATTTTTATAGTTCCTCTAACTATTGGTGGAAGTACCCATTTTTTTGGCATGTTCGCTCCGCAGGAACTGGGAATGATTTTAGTAGTATGCTTTTTGAGGTGATTTAATTAGCTCCTACTTCAGAGTAGGGTCTAACCCAGCACAACAGAAACTACCAGTGATGTAAGTGTATGTTGTTTGGCTGAACACATGCCATACACAACACTGACATCCGCTATTTTCTCACTAAGTGCAAATAGCCCACCTTGTTGGCAGAGGCTGTTTACACTAACTCCGCCCACTGACGTCTGGTTGAGCCAGACAGAAGACTGCATTGTCAATAGTAGTAATAGTGTAGGGGAAAGGTGCATGGCAGAAAGTTTTGATGCAAATTGTTCCGTGTTAGAATCCACCTTTTGCCGAACACGCTCTACTCCCTTTTCCCATCACATATCAGATCGGAAAGGCATTTATTTTTCAATAAAAATGAAGAAAATATTTGAAAATTGGAAATAAAGTGTCTAACGTGTGTTTAATAATAAAGTGTTTAGGGTTAGGGGTAGGGAGGGATTTATTGTCCCAATAAGGCAGCATCCATTTGATAATTTTAATAAATATAATCATTTACACTCTGTTATTAATCGCATACCATGTAATGTACAACACTGAGGTGCAAATAGTATCTGCCACTGTTTCTAAGTATAAATAGCATCTAACAACTATTTATACTTATTGCAATGAAAATGCTATTTTTACATAGTGTAAATAGCATCTATCGCTATTTGCATTTTAGCCGCTGCCTTTTAAAAACAGTGTAAACACAGTTTACATCAGGGCTGCACAATATATCGTTTTAGCATTGATATCGTGATGTGCGCATCCATGATGGTCACATCACAGGATGTGTGATGTCAAGTATAGGGATCGTAGTTGATCCGTATGGACCAGGCACCATGGTTCGAAACGCACGTGATTCTCGGATTAATTGCAAAGTTTAACCATCATAGAGCAAAAGTTTATCATTTGCACTTGTTTTAAGTTCTGTCAGTTCAAGTGATTTTAAACAGACAAACAAAGATTAATGATATTTAATGTATACAGTGAAGACTATGCAGTGTTACCAACCCCGATCTCACAGGAAAGAATAAGAATTTTACAAGGTGGCGATTTTGTATGAATTTGTATGATTTGATTAGAACAAAAAACATACTATTTTTCTCATTATGAAGGACCACCCCTAACCCCGCCCCTAAACCTATCCATCACTGGGGTTTAAACGGATCATACAAAAACTTACGAATGAGATTGTGTTACGAATTTGCCTATTGTGAAATAGTTACGAATTGCCGTGAGATTGTATTGGCGTTACTTTAAATTTGATTATTCAATTTCCGTACCTGAATACTGTTAGACTTACCTGAAAAACATAAAGCACTGTTTATTTCATGTGTATCTTTGTTCTATTGTATTTATCTATACTTGTAATTTGTTTATTATTTTCTCTGCAGATTCACTCCCCTACAATATCACCCAGATCATTCTAGAATGATTCATTCTTTCCAAATAGAGCCTATCCTATTCAAGTCATCTGGGGAAAATTTCATGTGCGTGCAATGTATATTGCAGAAAAACTAAATATCGCAATGCCAGTTTTTTCCAATATCGTGCAACCCTACATATACTTAGTATCTCTTAATCACTCATCACAAGTGATTGTCAGCATTGCTGTCTAATGTTGTTGAGTTTTTTGTTGTTCTTCTGTATCATCCTTTTTTTTTTTTACTGTCGAAAAAAAAAAAAGCCCGGGTCAGTGCTGCCAGTTTTTGGACCGCCTAATCAGCACAAAAGACATTCAAGGCACATGTGCGAGCTGAGCGTACAGAGAACACACGTTTAGAAAATATGGCTGATGATGAAATTTACATCACAAGCACTATACACATACTCATTAAATGTGTATGCATAAAAAAGAACAATACCTTTGGGATTAACCCTGATATTTCTTTAATATATTGCCTCCAAGATAGCTAAAAATGACCTCAAAATGATTATGCTCTATCTTTGTCATTTTTTTTCTGACTGCATTTCATAGATCTTAGATTTTCATAGAAAAATTGTGTGCAGATTAAACAGAAACGCACTCATACGTATGGTAAGCATAAAGCAACCTAACTTGATCTTCGGTCGTCATCAGCTGACATGATGTGGGATCCTCTAGTCTGGAAGGTTTGAGACAGCGCTGGCAAGATGAACTGGGAACAATGCATCACAGATATCAGCATAGCAGAGAGCAGTACTGTAGGCCACATCTCACTGACTGCTGACATGCACTTATCAACTATAATGACAGGATTGTGTGTGTGTGATTGTGAGTAAGTAAGTGGCTGTGTGTTAGCTGAGTGTGTGTGTGTGTGTGTGTGTGGAAAAGAGCCACGTGAAGAAGAGACGGGAAACAAAGACAGACAGAAAGAGAGAGAAACACAGGATCCCAGGGAGGTGGTGTCATCCCCGGTAGATGACATACCACGAAGATTGTCTAATGAAAATGTTCCCGAAGCAGCCCTCGCCCTGCTGATGGCACTGATGAGAGCGGTGTGACGGAGCCCTGAGACTAAACTGAGATAAAACATATTATGCTGACTTTCTCACCAGTGGCATCTTATCATTTATGAATGCTGCTGAATTTTCTCTCTTACTAATGACCAAGTTATTTAGCATACTGTAGATTAGTGTGTGTTTGAAGACAAAACCACACATTATTTCATCCATTATTCTAGTTTTTTATTATTATTATAGATTTAGTATTTCATTTTTCTATTTCTTTAATGACTGCAGCACTCAAGCAGCATGAACGCCACAAGTTTGTGTCAAACCTGATGATCATGTTCTCCAGCAGGATTTGAGATGATCATAAGAGCATCTTGAGCTTCAGTGGAAGAACAACTGACTGTCTGTACAGAGTCACATGATCAGTGGGTTTCACTTTATTTTGATGGTCCCTTTAACACATTCTGTTGACTATAAGTAGCCTAACTTTGCACCTACATGTCTACTAACTCTCATTAGAGTGTTAGTAGAGTATTAGTAGACTGGTAGGGTTAGGTTTAGAATAAGTTGACATGTACTTGCAAGATTACTTATAGTCAGTAGAATGTCTGTTGGGGAGCATCAAAATAAAGTGTTAGCAGATATTAAGCAGACAGTCTACTAATACTCTAATGAGAGTTAGTTGACGTAGTTGCAAAGTTACTTATAGTCAACAATGTTCAAAATGGACCACAATAAAGTGCTACCGATCAATGTCACAAATTCACTTTATTAACCTATAAATAATGCAGAATCTATAGTTGTATCAGTAAGTTTTACACAAAAAAAAGTAAATCCCAGTTTTAAATGTTTGTCTCATACACTACAGTTCAAAATTTTGCATCAGTAAGCTTTTTTTTTGTATCTTTTGAAAGAAATTTACTTTTTTATAATTACTTTATTACTTTTAAATTGATCAAAATGTACAGTAAAGACGTGTATAATGTTACAAAAGATTTCTGATTCAAATAAATGTTGATTTTACTTCTATTAAATCAAAAAATTTATTATTTTTCCAAAAAAAAAAAAAAAAAAAAAAAAAAAGTTTTTGAGCAGCACAACTGTTCTCAACACTGATGATAATAATAATAATAATAATAATAATAATAATAATAATAATAATAAGCATTAACACCCGCCAACATGCCAAATGTGGGTGGATTTCAGCAGTGGCGTGTAACGCAGTCACTGCTACTAGCCACTTTGGCGGGTTGAATTTTAATATACCGGTAATACATTTTTCAATTATTGTCTTTTAAAAAGGCATCTGAAATAATAAACTAAGTACAGTGTAGTGTTATCAAAAATATTGATTTTTCGAAACATATCGATACTGAAATATCCGAAACACTTTCTATAATAATTTTCTGCAGAATAGATAAACGATACCGGCTGCGCTTTCTCGCTCTCTCATCTCTCCAACAGTGAGTTACACAAAAACCTGCCTCCCCTCACTCACTCGTTTCATTTGCTCCGGATGAATATTGTTGGTGTTACAGGGCTTGAATTTCGGCGTGGGATTGCGTGTATTTCGCATAATTTTACACCCAAAGTGCGTGCACATAAACTGCAGTCAGGTTGAGACCCCGATGAGGACGACGAGCATGCAGATGAGCTTCCCTGAGACTGTTTCTGACAGTTTGTGCAGAAATTCTTTGGTTATGCAAACCGATTGTTGCAGCAGCTGTCCGGGTGGCTGGTCTCAGACGATCTTGGAGGTGAAGATGCTGGATGTGGAGGTCCTGGGCTGGTGTGGTTACATGTGGTCTGCGGTTGTGAGGCCGGTTGGATGTACTGCCAAATTGTCTGAAACGCCTTTGGAGACGGCTTAAGATAGAGAAACATTCAATTCACGGGCAACAGCTCTAGTGGACATTCCTGCAGTCAGCATGCCAATTGCACGCTCCCTCAAAACTTGCGACATCTGTGGCATTGTGCTGTGTGATAAAACTGCACATTTTAGAGTGGCCTTTTATTGTGGCCAGCCTAAGGCACACCTGTGCAATAATCATGCTGTCTAGTCAGCATCTTGATATGCCATACCTGTGAGGTGGATGGATTGTCTTGGCAAAGGAGAAATGCTCACTAACACAGATTTAGACAGATTTGTGAACAATATTTGAGAGAAATAGGCCTTTTGTGTACAAAGTCTTAGATCTTTGAGTTCAGCTCATGAAAAATGGGGGCAAAAACAAAAGTGTTGCATTTATAATTTTGTTCAGTGTATATGTCCGTTTTTCCCCATGGCATCGATGTCAAAATTGTGGCCAGTGACAATGCTGAGTGGCTAGTAACTTTGGAAAACCACTAGTCACAGTGGCTGGTGTGCAAAAAAGTTAATGTCAAGCCCTGATAATAAGTAATGTGTCTTGACTCGAGCAGATCATCATATAAGAATAATTTCTGAAGGATCATGTGACACTAAAGACTGATAATTCAGCATTGCTATCACAGGAATAAATTACATTTTAAAATATATTCAAATAGAAAATATTTATTTTAAATTAGAAAAATATTTCACAACATTTTAATGTAGTTTTGATCAAATAAATGCAGCCTTGATGAGCTACACTGCAAACAAATGTAAAGGGCTGACACTAGGCAGAATGCAAATGTGACATAATGTCATCATGAAGGTGCTAATTAGCCTATGACATTATCTAGCGACTTTTCCAACAGGCTTTAGCTACTTTCAACTAACAATAGTTGGCAACAGTAGTCCAGAGGCATATACGTTTAAGTTTTTTAACACTGATATTTGCTACTCGCTTTGTTTATCTCTAAAAATTCCTCAACCTCAATGGAAACAGCCTTGAAGCAGACCTAGACAGTGAAGGAAAATGAACGAGATACTGTATGGCCAGAGTTTTAGATGGTAACTCTTTACTGCCTATATAAAGTTGTTCTTTTGTCTGGCACCATTCTATAGCACTTCCATTAACTTAACCTTCCTGTTGTTTGTCCTGTCAGAATAAAAAAATGAGGGTGTATTTTCCAGTTAAACACTGTCTCTTGTAGTCTTGTACTCTTCTATTTAATGTGTTGGTCCAAAAAACATCTTTCTAGCTTGTTTCAGAGCTTCTAGAGACAAGCATATAAAACATTTCCGTAAAATACTGCATCCCTTGAGCAACATGATTAATCTGCTTTCTACGCAACATTGTATAATCTCATAGCTCAGGGCTTTTGTGGAAAGTGTAAACAGCAAACAATTATAGCCTATACAGTATCACTGCTGCATTGTGGCCAGAGAGGTTTTTTTTTTAAGATTTGTATATCTTTAGATGATCCTGGGGTTTGTTTGCTTTTTAAATGAACATGTTCTTTTCTTTCTCTCTCTTTGTACCTTCAGGTGGGAGCAGACTGTTCCCACAATCAGACCGAGAGTTCATCTGAGATGAAAAAGACATTTGGACACAGTCAAGTGAGTGTTCTGATGTGCCCTATTGAAAGAATTAAAGCGAGAGTTCACCAGAAAAGTAAAAATTCTGTCATCAGTTACTCACCCTCATGTCTTTCCAAACCTGCATGACTTTTGTTCATCTGTGGAACATGATCAAAAGAAGATTTTGAAGAATGTTTCAACAGTTTTTGCCCATATGAAAGCAAAACATCATTGGACTTCAGGATATCTTCTTTTGAGTTCCACAGAAAACCAAGGGCTAGATTTACGAAACAGGGCAAATTAGAGTGAGAGCGCAAAACCAAAATGCGGTGATGGGAGTGGAAAGTTCAGCGCGTGATCTACTGACGACACGCAAATTAAAGAACACAGACACAGCCGGATCATTTCTATAATGACCAACACAATCTACCAAGAGCAGCGCAAATTAGCGTCTGGTTTAAGACATGCTTTTTTGGGCGGTAAATAATGGCACAAAAACCAGTAAATTGACGAGGGCAAACCTTAGTCAATCGCGTTGCGTGACTCATTTAAATACTCTCCTCCCATAAATGTTGCGCCTAAAAGGGAAACTTCTACAAATGCATATGCAATAATGTCAGACGCTTTTCAGTGGTAGTTTTTCACTGCGCGTCTTTAGTAAAACCCGACAGTAGTTTTTAACGCCAAAAGAGGGTTAGGGTAGTAAATCTGGCCCCAAGTAAATTATTTTCATTTTGGGGGGTAAACTGATTTCATTGAACAAAACCATATTTTTATTTTTATTTTTTTGTGCACTGCCAACCAAGTATATTCTAAGTAGCATCTACACTGAGTCCAAAAGTCTGAAACTTGTGAAAGTGAAATGCTTGTTTATTTTACTTCAATTTAATACATTTACATATTACTTACATTTCTTCATTGCAAATTACAGTATCATTCAAAACTATTTTGAAAGAAGTGAATACTGAATTAATTAATGTTCACACTTTAGATTAGGGTCCCATTATCACTATTAACTAACTATTAACTACGACTTTTGCCTCAATAAACTCCTAATTACTGCTTATTAATAGTTAGTAAGATAGTTGTTAAGTTTAGGTATTGGGTAGGATTACGGGATGTAGAATAAGGTCATGCAGAATAAGGCATTAATATGTGCTTTATAAGTACTAATAAACAGCCTATATCCTAGTAATATGCATGCTAATAAGCAACTAGTTAATAGTTAGAATTAGACCCTAAACTAAAGTGTTACCAATTAATTTAGTATTAATTTAAAACTAAATTAAAGACATTTTGCTGTTCTTTTGACTTTCTAGTCATCAAAGATTCCTAAAAAAGTTATCATGTTTTTCACAAAAATATTAAACGGCACAAATGTTTTCAACATTGATAATATAAGAAATATTACTTGAGCAGCAAATCATCATATTAGAATGATTTCTGAAGGATCATGTGACACTGAAGACTGGAGTAATGATGCTGAAAATTCAGCTTTGATAACAGGAATAAATTACATTTTAAAATATATTAGAATAGAAAATGTGCAGAATTTGAAATATTGTACATCATAATGTTTCTTTGTTTAAAATGAAATTTAAATCAATTTTTCAATTCCAGATTTTCAATGCAAATTTGCCAAAATTTGCATAATCCATTCAAATGTGTCTCTGAACCTCCATGTTCTTCCCCATCTTATATAAGTGAGCTGTCAAGACGCAGTAAGCATAGATGTACACGCACCCTTTCACAGATAACTATTTGCTCCAGTGCTATGAAGTGCCGGCCCTGAGCACTACAGCAAGCGGCGACAGGTTTTGTCAAATTATAGGTCAGTCTGACGGCGACAGGGGAAATGGAGAGGAAGGTGTAAATGTCTAATCACCTGCTCTGTTTGTGCCAGACTTCAGAGCCCGCTGCACTACGATATGCATCTATTCTCTTCTCTTGTCATCTCTGTTCTCTAGTCCAAGACCCCAGAGCAGATCGGACAAGGCCAAGCAAGGACAGCAGAGGAAAGTGGGAAAACAGATGGAGACCTAAAAAAGACACAAATGGACTCACACAACTAAAAGGACAGTGGAAGACTTGGCAGATTTTCTGCATGGTAAAAATGATGTCATATCGGTTTAAGCCCCTCTTCATTCACTGAGCTTATAAACACACACACATACACACACACACACAGTAGGCAAACACAAGCAACGACAGACACAAACACAAAATGCTAATGTAGAAAAAGAAATTCCCAACATTCAATTTTGAACTTTATTAATAAAAAAAAATTAATAAAATAAATAAAAAAAACAACGACGCATAGTATGGCATGCATTATAGAGTTTTAGATATTGATTTTACAAGGTTACGATGGTACTGGTTGTTTTTAATAACTGTTACTTTTTTTTCTTTATCTATTTTGATTATTTTTCTTCTCCCAAAGTGAGGACACAATGTTCTTTGATTTGTGCCGTTTGTAATTAAAAACTATTTCTGGCACCGCAGACCAGAATTTCAGTGTTAAAGGTCACGCTGGGGGTCATTTGAGTTCTGTAAATTTACACATGAGGTCAAATTCAAACTTTTGTCTAAGCAGCTTCTGAAAATATTCAACTATTGAATACTGTATGTCCTGAATGCAAAATAGGGCTGCACGATTTGGGGAAAAAATTGAATTAATTGATTTATTTATTTAAAATCAATTAAATGAATTGATTTAAAATGTTTTTTATTATTATTATTATTATTATTATTACTAAATAAAAATAAGAAATATTACTATTGTAATTGTAATACTACTGAGTATTTAAGAAATAATAATAATAATAATAATAATAATAATTTTATTTTACAGTACAACTGTAAAATTACAATTATAATATTTTAGTCAAGCTTTAAACCATCAAGCTTTTATTTTGGCAGGAAGCCCTTAAATGGTCATGAAACCCCAAAACACATTTTTTTTGAGGTGTGAACATATGTACACCACTAAAAGCACTCATCAATTTAAATCAACAAGTGGAAATAGGTTTTTTTTTTTTTTTTCTGAGCAATTTCATTCTTCCGGGTTGAAAAGCAAAGTCGAAGAAACAGCGGAATCTGAAAATGTTCAAATGAAATATATGTGCAAATAAGGACACTAGCTATACATCTGATCATGAACGCGATGACACGATGGATTATTCTGATACACAGAAGACAATGATGTAGACCGACATTTCAAAGAACAATGGACAAAAAAATAACTCTGCCTTTATTCTTTGTGTTAAACTGACGTGTGTCGTTTGTTCAGAGACTGTAGTGCTAGTAAATGTAATGAAAATATTATTAGACCTTATAAATGTTTTTCAGCGTTTCTCCCTCATTTTTGGGACTTTGTTGTCATATAGGGTTACATTTTAAAATGCATCAAGGAGCCCTCAACTTTGTGTTTTTTTGTTCTCCGTGGTCATATTTTAATATTCATAAGTCTGTATAATGAGTGTGTTGCAGGTCTTTTCTCTCTTTCTCTCTGATCTACTCTCCCACTTTTCCACAGCTTTACACGCCCATTTCTTGAGACTTTTTCAACTCAGAGATGTGAACGACCAGGCTAAAACAAGGGGGGTTTCATGACACTTTAAAGCTTTTCTTTTGTTGACAACAACAGGTTTAGAAGCACTTCTCACTACAAGTTTGGTGTTGCATTTTCAAATGCACGTAATAAGCGACCTAAATGCTGAGTTTGTGCGGAGCAGCATTTACTGTTAATCGAGCTAGTCTGAAAACACCAGATCATAAGCTAACGTGTAAAAGAACTCAGTGCTGCGTTTCACTCTGAAACACGCAGCGCATATACTTATTTAATTAAATCGCAGCCTTTGTGATTCAATAATCACACTAAGCCATATCACGTTTTTGGTTTTATTCCAATTAATTGTGCAGCCCTAACAGAAACCGAATCCCAATTCAGCTAAAATTACGAAAAGAACTGTTTAACGTGAAGGTACGGTTTGTCTCGTGTTGTAGCAAAGATTAATTTACTCCTCCTACTCCATATTACGAGGCTCAAGTTGGCTGGCCAACTATCACTGTTGAATATTTCGGAGCTTTTGGTGCCAGAATTAAAGAGAAAAACTCGACTCACAGTGAGTCGTCTCCCTAAGAATGATGTGCCATGCACCGAGTACTTAATCTACTGCTACATCTCTCTGTTTCTCTACCTTCTTGTGTCCTTTACAATAAACCGTGATTTTCGCTAAATGTGTGAAGAATAAATGGTTATTTGTGGAGTAAAACAACAGACTCGTCACTGTCCTGACTCTGCCGCTCCATTTAATTAACACCTCTGGTGCTTCAAGAAAGGCCCTGTTATACCATTAAAGTGCAAGGTCAATAACCTAGATCCCACGGGATCAAGGGAAAGTCCTCATTGGTGTATTCTGTACGTGAGCAGCACATCATAATAACTTCAAAGCTCTGCTTCTTAGCCTTTTCATAGACCTTTGATCTCCGTCCTTCCTCTCTCTGCCCACCACTTTTCCCTGCTGAAGTTTCTATTCTTTTTTTTATGTAAACACTTAAAGGCACAATATGTAATTTTCACCGCTAGAGGTCACTTATTCAAATCAAAGGCGTAGCTTGATGACGCCTTGATTTCGCAGAATCATGGGAGCTGTTGTCTTCACCTCTACAGCCGGTGGAAAAGAATCCGACGAGATTTGGGCAGAAATCATATTCATGGATAAGCTAATGTATTAACGATTTATTAACGTTACTGTAGTATGAAGCAGGGTATGAAGGAGCGTAACGAGGCCACTGGAGCGATTGCTAATGAGAGAAAAAAGCGTGACACACGGCTCGAGAGCAGTGGAGCTTTTATTATGCCGCACACAACCAGTTCCGCTTCTTCCGCTCATGTGTATGTGGGGTAACGCAGAGCTGTTTTATCATATTAGATACATTATTTGAGTGTGTTAAAAGTTATGTTATAATGCTCCTCTGTGCGTTCGCTCAGCGGCTACTATGAGACACTTGTTGCACACTGCAGTGAGCTAGATCGATATTAGGCATGGTAAAACATGGTACTTGCGGTAAATCAAGAAAACGAGATTTAAACAATAAGAATAACTGTTGAGCTATATAACAATGATTAGTTTCTGTCGATGAATGTATCCAAACAGTTGCTCACCTGTCTAATAAAACACATAATATATTAAAGCGTCTTTGGTGTTTCCATGGTTTTTACAAAATACCGGAAATCGAGGATAACACGGGTGTGATGTCATTGATGGGTGACGCACGGTCTGTGTCCTGGTTAAAATTGCTTATTTCTCTGGATTTAAACATTTAGGATAATGTAAGTACACAAGTCAACAAAATATATAACATTGTTTTATTGGTTTTTAAATATGTTAATCCAACAATCGTACATTGCCTTTAAAGGATTAGTTCACTTCAAAATGAAAATTTTCTCCACACAATGTACTTCAATGGCAAACAAAATGTTGAAGGTCCAAATCAATGCAGTTTCAAAGGGCTTCGAAGGGCTTCAGAGGCTCTGCACGATCCCAGCTGAGGAATAGGGTCTTATCTAGCGAAACCATCGGTCATTTTCTAAAAAAATAAATAAAAAAAGTATAGCCTTTTAATCTAAATTGCTCATCTTGCGCTGCTCTGCGACACACCACGGATTGCGCAATTACGTTGGAAAGGTCACGCTAGACGTAGGCAGAAGTACCGCCCCCGTGTTTACAAAGCGGACGTGTGAAGACTAATACAAACATCCTTTAGCAAAAAAAGGTTAAACAGCGGTGTCGGACGATTTTGAAGTTGGAGATGGAGTTTTTTTGTAAAGGGCGTTTGTATTAGTTTTCGCACGTTCGCTTGGGGCGGTACTTCCGCCTACGTCCAGCGTGACCTTTCCGACATGATTATGTAATCCGTGGCACGTCGCAGAGCAGCGCAAGATGAACAATTTAGGTAAAAAAGTATATAAATGTTTATTTTTTTCTTGAAAATGACCGATGGTTTCGCTAGATATTCCTCAGCTGGGATCGTGCAGAGCCTCTGATGCCCTTCGAAGCCCTTTGAAACTGCATTGATTTGGACCTTCAACATTTTGGTTGCCACTGAAGTCCATTATGTGAAGAAAAATCCTGGAATGTTTTCCTCAAAAACTTAATTTCTTCTCGACTGAAGAAAGAAAGACACGAACGTCTTGGAGGAGATGGGGGTGAGTAAATTATCAGGAAATTTTCATTTTAAAGTGAACTCTTTTCCCGCCATTTATGTAAATTTCCGGCTTTCCGTATTTTCACTGGTAGGGGGCACAGTTACACATCTTCTGAAAGAGTACAGATCAAAACACAGGCGAAAAAGCAGCAGAAACAAGCAATATCATATGTAATCATATTCATATGTAAAATAACACAATCAACAACATTAAACAGCATATAAATCAAAATGTTACTGAATGAAATGTCGACCCAGGACGAGCTATAGGACTGAGAAGCTTTGGGGTGTTGATGGACTCAATCTACTCCACCTATGTTTTGATCATCGTTCTGAATCCGATCTGAACGTAGTCTTTGAAAAAACAACAAAAAAACAAAAAACACGATTTTCTCAGCTTTTTGCTCAAAATGTTGCTTGAAACTTACCCACATTCAAGTGTTGATAAAAAAAAAGAAAGCATGAAGCTAGAATAAAACAAGGTTTTTTGTTTAAAAGCTGTTCTTTCTTTCGATATATTGCATGTTCAGATATTCATACAACAAAATATTTTGGGGGCCATGAAACTTTTGTGAAAATTATGAAAAATGCTGGCGGGGAAAGAGTTAATCAAGGGTTTTGTCTTCCTATTTTGTACTTGTTGTTTTTTTTTATATCACATTTATGTCTGTGTAAAAAGTACAGGCACAATCTTAATGAGGCAAAAGCTTCTTTTTCTCGATTCAGAGGTGGCGAAACACTCTGCCAGCAGAAACGTCCACCTGCAAATTATGATTTCAGGCCATTTGCCACTTGGCCAATTATCATCAAAACTTCTGACGGAAAGCATGCCAAGTGTATCCCAGAGAGAAAGAGGTTCCTCATGAATGTTTGAGCTGGAGAAGACGCCGTCTGAAGCTCCGTGATGGACTACACGCTCTCTTTCAGATCACTTCACAGGAAAGTGAGAGCGATAGTGACAAATCTGTGCGAAGAGCCAATTTACCTGTAGCTGAACTGTGACTTCCAAAAATATGATGTTGTCTTCCCTTGAAAAACTTGCCTCTACAAGATCTTATAAATAATAATGAGCCGTGATCAAAACCTGATTTATATCAGCCTCTCTGAAAAAGCCTTGCGGAGAGGCAGAATATGCCTGATTACATTTGCTTCGAATAGAGGCTGACTTGTTACAAACTTTTCAAAGTCAAGTGCTTCATTCAGCACCGGGAATGAGACATTAATTTTGGATTTACATATTACCTCCGGTCTTTGAATCCAAAAACAACTTCTGGTGATTAAAAGCATTGTTCTGCCAAATACTGCAAAAACGAGACGCAATGCCATTATTTTGATGTTTCTGAGAGTCATGTGCCATTCTATTCTAAACTTGGAAACTCCTGCCATTTTCTTGCCTTCAGCCTCCATTAACGTTTATATGAGGTTTGGATGAATTCGAGAAAACATTCTGATAGGCTAATTACAGCTTAGAAAGCCAATTTTCCCCTCTTCATACCATCTAACCCACTCAAGTCAGGGATAAGGTGTAGGAAATAGAGCCCATCAGCAACTTCAAAGTGAATTTAAATGGCTCCATCAATACTTCTATTCAAACTCACTGTGGAAATACTCGCGTACAGACACCTCAACTGGTTTGGCTCTTTACACGTTGAGTTATGAGGAGGTAAAACAGTGTTTTCAGGAACAACAACAGCCATCATCAGAGGAGAAAAGGAAGCTGAAGAATCTGGGCCGGCTGTGAGACGCAGTTCATGCCGATTTCTGGTTGCCAAAAGCAGAATCACACAGTCAAACACACACACATATAAACTCAGAGAGAGAGAAAAATGCATTTGGATACTATGCAGACGGTGTACCTTAAGATAGAAACAACAGCCAACAGAAACAGCCTGGTTTTTAAATCTCATCTGACATTTGGAGATAAGAACAGTGATGCAATATTATGCATTCTGTGTGCGGTGACGCAAAATTACAGCTTCACCCTGCAGATATGTAGACAGCATTTCCAAAACATGACGCCAGTGAGAAGCATCTTTTATTTTGTACCTGGACAGTGATAGATGATTCATTAGGTTCATTTGGAGACGAGCTGCTCCTCAAGGATGGAGGAAGTTTTCATGGCAACAGTATAACCAGCTGGGGATGATAAAGACAAACTTTAACGTTGTGAGAATCTGTGCACACACATATAAAACCGTGGCGGCGGGCCAGCCGTAAAGTCATCGCGAGGACAGATTTTACAGTGAACAGCTGTGGGGCTTAGCAGTAAAGTTTCTCACTGCCTCCCACACAGTGCATAAAAACACAATTATTCACCTATTTCACCTCGTCACATTTCTACTCTAGGATTAGTTCTTTTTCATTTAGCTAGCAGACTTTTTGCTAGGCCATTACCTCTGGAGTGGACTTACAGATTTACAGATACAGCTACAGTATTTTAACTAGATTACAAACTGTAGTTTTATCAGATCACATAACACAGACTGATGACATCACTGCACATAACTCTTACTAATCACCTCTTTAATATAGCTGAACTACTGTATGTTGGATTATTAAAAAAAAGTATGATGGAGTGCCATGAAATGTAGTAGAAATCGATTTTGCTCTTTAAATTGAGTGAGTGTCATTACTGGCAGTAGGCCACAATATGAAATGTGCTCTCAGATATAGTATGCTGTACTCGAATTGAAACTACATTGACAAAACATCTCCTGCAGCTAATTGATCTATAACATGCACACAGCTTGACGATGTCAAACTGTTTCAAGGTGTTTAATCTTAAAGAACAATACCCACATTCATATTCATAAGGTGGCCTGACAAACATATGCTGCTCCTAACTAAATCATTCATCATCTATTAGGCTTCCTCATTTTTTGAGATGTTGTGGCTTAAGTCAATTTAAGCTGTAAAGGTCAACAATGCAAACCATCTAATAGCACTCAGAGCAATCTAAGCCTACAAGCTAATTAAATACTCACACTAATTACCCATCATGCCCTTCTCTTTCTCCTTTAGTGCGGACTGCTCATTAAAACAAACACACCAGCTCCTTTCTGATGGATGAGATGTTTTGCCATTACTACCATCCATATACACCGATCAAGCATAACATTATGACCTGTTCACGTGATGCCTAATATATCAATAGTCATAATGCCTGTGTGTGTGTGTGTATGTATATATGTATGTATGTATGTGTATATATATATATATATATATATATATATACCGATCAGGCCTAACATTATGACCACTGAGAGGTGAAGTGAATAACTGATTATCTCTTCATCACGACACCTGTAAGTGGGTGGGATATATATAACATTTTGTCCTCAAGGTTGATGTGTTTAGAAGCAGGAAAAATGGGCAAGCGTAAGGATTTAAGAGAGTTTGACAAGGGCCAAATTGTGATGGCTAGACGACTGGGTCAGAGCATCTCCAAAACTGCAGCTCTTGTGGGGTGTTCCTGGTCTGCAGTGGTCAGTATCAATCAAACGTGGTCCAAGGAAGGAACAGTGGTGAACCGGCGACAGGGTCATGGGCGGCCAAGGCTCATTGATGCACGTGGGGAGAGAAGGCTGGCCCATGTAGTCCGACAAACAGACGAGCTACTGTAGCTCAAATTGCTCAAGAAGTTAATGTTGGTTCTGATAGAAAGGTGTCAGAATACACAGTGCATCGCAATTTGTTGCGTATGGGGCTGCATAGCCGCAGACCAGTCAGGGTGCCCATGCTGACCCCTGTCCACCGCTGAAAGCACCAACAGTGGGCACGTGAGCATCAGAACTGGACCACGGAGCAATGGAAGAAGGTGGCCTGGTCTGATGAATCACGTTTTTTTTTTTTACATCACGTGGATGGCCGGGTGCGTGTGCGTCGCTTACCTGGGGAACACATGCAGCATGGGAGGAAGCCAAGCCAGCGGAGGCAGTGTGATGCTTTGGGCAATGTTCTGCTGGGAAACCTTGGGTCCTGCCAACCATGTGAGTGGTACCACCTATCTAAGCATTGTTGCAGACCATGTACACCCTTTCATGGAAACGGTATTCCCTGGTGGCTGTGGCCTCTTTCAGCAGGATAATGCGTCCTGCCACAAAGCAAATTCCTGCATCTGTGGGATGTGCTGAACAAACAAGTACGATCCATGGAGGCCCCACCTCGCAACTTACAGGACTTAAAGGATCTGCTGCTAACATCTTAGTGCCAGATACCAAATCACACCTTCAGGGGTCTAGTGGAGTCCATGCCTCGACGGGTCAGGGCTGTTTTGGCAGCAAAAGGGGGACCAACACAATATTAGGATGTTGTATGATCATAATGTTATGCCTGATCGTTGTATATATAACAGACAAACAGACAAAGCCTTAGTGAGTATAATATATTATGCTCACTAAGGCTTTGTCTGTTTTATGAAACTTACAGTAATAACAGTAATATTATGAAAAATTATTAGCAGGACTTGACATTAAGCCTTGTCATGTGAAAGTAAATTGGTCATTCACTTGTCCGGGTAAAAAAGTTGCTTGTCCGGAAAAATAGGATTGTTTGTGTTGTAAATATAATTTATTCTGAAGCAATATTCTCATCAGTGTTCTATCAGCTTTGACATATTTAAATCTTCATAGCTACCCAAGGGCATTTTTTTTCCCTAATCTTCCCTAATCTTCATTTTAAATTCTTAAATTTGATCAATAAATCTGTTACCAATCACATTAAACCATTAAATAATGCATTAAATAATGTTATGCGATTGTTTTAAATATATTTTGAATATACAAATAAGAAATTTTGGAAAGAATGATACTTTTAAACATGAATCTAAACCGCCAGTAGGTGGCGGCAGTCTTAATGAGTGAGTCATTGAGTCATTCATTTAAACGATTCGTTCAAACGGCTGATTCGCTCAGAATGAGGCAGTTGTTTATGATTTGCGAGTTTATATCTCGCAATTCTGCATTTATAACTTGCAATTCAGAATAATTTATGACTAGCAATTTGACTTTATAACTCGTCATTCTGATTTTTTTTTTGTGAGATATAAAGTCGCAATCCTGGGGAAAAAAATCAGAATTAGACTTTATAACTCGCAGCTGCGACTTTAAAGAGTCGCAATTACCTTTTTTTATTTTTTTATTGTGTTCCAGAAACAGCCTTCCATACGAATGTCTGTGATTGCTGATGTTGTATTATCCTAACACTTCTCCTCGTGTGTTTTTTGACCTACCTGAGCAACCGTTTGTGCACCAATCTTCGACATGCTTTCATTTAGTTTCAATATGGATGGTATCCAATGAAAAAAATAACATATACAATAAATAAATAGAGCCAAATGGCAGAAGCTGTGAAGACTTCCCATTTGAATATCAGTGTCAGGTAAGAGTAAGATACTTGTCTAGATTTCTCTGCTCACGTATGCAAGTGTATTATAAACAGCCACTGCTATAAAATTGTGAAGTTTACTTAAAGTTTACTTTGTTTACTTAAATAGGGTTTTTTATAATAAATTAAAATTATATTAACAAATAATAAATAAAAAATAAAAACATTTTACCTCTGTAAAAAACACAGAGATGTTAGTCCCGTCCGAATTGGTACATGAAATTACAGATGTCGAGTGATAAAAAATATAACACAAACGTCATTTAGAAAACTAGTCCCGTCCGAATAAGGCTTTAATATGTCAGCTTTATCATGACTGGTCTCAGAATAGTAAATGTTAATGACTAACTGTTTTCAAATTGATGTAAAATTCTATCAAATTATTGACCTGACATAACATGATTTTTCTGCTTATCCACTTTTTAATTAGTGATACTTCAGCAAATTCACATGCAGTTTTTTTTTTTTTTTTTAAGGTGTTTACCTCTCCGTTAGTGCCCTGGGGGCCCTCAAGAGCTCTGACCCAATTTGAATACTGATTAATAATACCTACAGTGGGGAGAACAAGTATTTAATACACTGCCGATTTTGCAGGTTTGCCCACTTACAAAGCATGTAGAAGTCTGTAATTTTTATCATAGGTACTCTTCAACTGTGAGTGACGGAATCTAAAACAAAAATCCAGAAAATCACATTGTATGATTTTTAAGTAATTAATTTGCATTTTATTGCATGACATAAGTATTTGATACATCAGAAAAGCAGAACTTAATATTTGGTACAGAAACCTTTGTTTGCAATTACAGAGATCATACGTTTCCTGTAGTTCTTGACCAGGTTTGCACAGACTGCAGCAGGGATTTTGGCCCACTCCTCCATACAGACCTTCTCCAGATCCTTCAGGTTTCGGGGCTGTCGCTGGGCAATACGGACTTTCAGCTCCCTCCAAAGATTTTCTATTGGGTTCAGGTCTGGAGACTGGCTAGGCCACTCCAGGACCTTGAGATGCTTCTTACGGAGCCACTCCTTAGTTGCCCTGGCTGTGTGTTTCGGGTCGTTGTCATGCTGGAAGACCCAGCCACGACCCATCTTCAATGCTCTTACTGAGGGAAGGAGGTTGTTGGCCAAGATCTCGCGATACATGGCCCCATCCATCCTCCCCTCAATACAGTGCAGTCGTCCTGTCCCCTTTGCAGAAAAGCATCCCCAAAGAATGTTGTTTCCACCTCCATGCTTCACGGTTGGGATGGTGTTCTTGGGGTTGTACTCATCCTTCTTCCTCCAAACACGGCGAGTGGAGTTTAGACTAAAAAGCTCTATTTTTGTCTCATCAGACCACATGACCTTCTCCCATTCCTCCTCTGGATCATCCAGATGGTAATTGGCAAACTTCAGACGGGCCTGGACATGCGCTGGCTTGAGCAGGAGGACCTTGCGTGCGCTGCAGGATTTTAATCCATGACGGCATAGTGTGTTACTAATGGTTTTCTTTGAGACTGTGGTCCCAGCTCTCTTCAGGTCATTGACCAGGTCCTGCCGTGTAGTTCTGGGCTGATCCCTCACCTTCCTCATGATCATTGATCCCACGAGGTGAGATCTTGCATGGTGCCCCAGACCGAGGGAGATTGACCGTCATCTTGAACTTCAATAATTGCGCCAACATTTGTTGCCTTCTCACCAAGCTGCTTGCCTATTGTCCTGTAGCCCATCCCAGCCTTGTGCAGGTCTACAATTTTATCCCTGATGTCCTTACACAGCTCTCTGGTCTTGGCCATTGTGGAGAGGTTGGAGTCTGTTTGATTGAGTGTGTGGACAGGTGTCTTTTAAAAGGGTAACGCGTTTAAACAGGTGCAGTTAATACAGGTAATGAGTGGAGAACAGGAGGGCTTCTTAAAGAAAAACTAACAGGTCTGTGAGAGCCGGAATTCTTACTGGTTGGTAGGTGATCAAATACTTATGTCATGCAATAAAATGCAAATTAATTACTTAAAAATCATACAATGTGATTTTCTGGATTTTTGTTTTAGATTCCGTCACTCACAGTTGAAGAGTACCTATGATAAAAATTACAGACTTCTACATGCTTTGTAAGTAGGAAAACCTGCAAAATCGGAAGTGTATCAAATACTTGTTCTCCCCACTGTATAAATGTTAAATTGTGTTAAAATATAAATAATATGCCATGAATTTATTTATAATGCATTTATTAGAAATTAGTGGCTGGTATTTTCATGTACTATGGTGGTTCTATTTTCTCCACGTTTTCTAATAAGAGGACAGGAGAAGCTGAATCTTCCAGGAAGACTAGGCAGTATACCGCAATTTCATACCTCATAATAATTCCTATTGCTGCATTTCCGAAGTCATCAGCAGTTCAGCCGCTTGCATTGTCTTCCTGGAATACATGCCACCAAATTAATATGATCAGTTAGCAATGAATTGGAAAACTTTGTGATAATGAAAATGGTAAAGGAAATAGGAGTCTTCCAGGAGAACACTGCTGAAACTTATCTCCAGCTGAGTTGATTTAATAAACACAGGATAGTGTGATGTTTAATCTGTCTAATAGCATCTGCCCTTCCAGAGAAATACATCACTCTCTTCCTATCTTTGATGTAGATGGAGATTGTGTTCTTCTAGAGCCATTCGAGGGGAGTGGGAGAAACAGCGGGTATCATTATTTGGTTTAAAAGTGGTTTCTGATGGGTTTTACCTTACAAATAACACTGACTTGTGGAGGGTTGACAAGAGCCACTCATGAGCAAATGTGAAGGTCCCAGAGGCTCGAGACATGAGTGTGGAAAATAAATTAGAGATGTGCTATTGTAAAGCAGTAGAGCTATATAATCTCTAATGCGCTCCTTTTCATCTCTTCACAAAAAAAATTGAATCTCACCACAATGAGTCTAGTACCATCACTGACGTTGGTGTGTATTTTCTTTTGAGACGCCTTCAATTACGTGAAACTAAATTTAAATAATCTCCTCCAGGACCGTAATAAGACTGTTTAGCTCAGACCCACACTTACAAAATCATGCAATATGCTACTGTATGTTTGTTACATGACAGTTTCTTTGCTCTTTATATTATGTAAAAAAAAAAAAAAAAAAAAAAAAACATACATAAAAGCATCTGAACATGCATATACTCAAATTGTGGAATTAATACTTTGTCTATGTTGGAACTGGAAAAATTGTCTCTTTGTATGTGTAAACAGCATCTACTATGGTAATCATAATTTCTTTAAAAAAAAAAACTTTGTTTCAATAGTTACTGTTACCACAATAAAGCTGTGTTAACCTGGTATCTTGCTGCCTTCACATGCTATCGGAAATTTCCTATTTCCCCACTTCAGAAGCTGTGATTATGAGCTTGTCACATTCAAGTCTTTTGTTGTTGGGAAGAACAGGAATCATTAAGGACACCAGGTTTATTCTTGCCTGTTTATTGGGAAAATCTTATTATAACCATAAATATATTTAGCGTCCCATTTATTGATAGCGTGGTGAATGTTTATATAGTTATCTAAATAGTCAGCTTGCTGACAATTCTGTAATTTCAGTCAAATACAGGCTATTTTCGCTGTTTATAAAACATACAATACGCTTCAAATGATTATTCATGTAAATATGCACTACTTTAAAGGGATAGTTCACCCAAAAATAAAAATTCTGTCATTAATTACTCACCCTCATGTCGTTCCAAACCCGTAAGAGTTTAGTTCATCTTCGGAACACAAATGAAGATCTTTTTGATGAAATCTGAGAGCTTTCTGTCCCTCCATTGACAGCTACGCAATTGCAACTTTGACACTTCAAAACGCGATTACACGCATGAGCTTCAGCAAGAGCTTTGTTCTTGCGCATTATTCAAGTTCGGTTGAGCTTCTGTTTATGTTCACTGATCAATGTTTTTATATGTGAGTAAAAGCCTAAATTCAGTCTGTTCATCATATAAAGCGATCGTTTCTCTTCAGAAAATGTGGACTAAACCGCTCAATTCATATGGATTAGTTTTACAATCTCTTTATGAACTTTTTGAAGTGTCAAAGTTGCAATTGCGTAGGCTGTCTATGGAGGGGTCAGAAAGCTCTCAGATTTCATCAAAAAAAGATCTTCATTTGCATTCTGAAGATGAACGAAAGTCTTATGAGTTTGGAATGACATGAGGGTGAGTAATTAATGATTTTCATTTTAGGGTGAACTAACCCTTTAATGAGACAAGACAAGTAGCTGTTGTGGAAAAAACTAATAAAGAATTGCAGTCACAGCAGCAGTCGTTCTCCTCTCCGCCATGTTTCCATGTTTAAAGTTTATGGCCAGCCCAACACAGGAACTTGGGTATCAAAATTATTTCCTAACTTCCCAGTGGTAAATAAGACTTGAGAGTAGGGCTGAACGATTAATCGCATTTGCGATAATATCGCGATGTGATAAAACGCGATTTTTAATTTTTTTTAACCGCAAAGGCTGCGATTACACTGCGATGGTCACGTGACACGCGAGAGTAAAGCAGTCAGCTCTGAGGAAGAATCAACTTGGCACGCTACGCAACAGAACAGTTTATGTTTAATCTATCTAACATTTTGTTGGTCATATTATACAATAGGGGTGGGAGAAAAGATTCTCTCTCTAACGATTCTGGGTCGATGTCTGAGCTTAGTTTTTAACCGCAGGTGCGCGATGGCGCTGTGTAGAAACACACCCGTATTCTGCTTGCTTCCAATTCCTCGCACACACTCACACCGCTCGAACCTTCCGTAAAATAATCTTTCATAAATTTCTGAAAGGTTGAAACGAATTACAAGGACATTCGCGGGCTTCATTGCAGAGGATATGCGCTGTGAGTGTGAGAAACGCGCGCTTTGCTGTTATGCGTGTAGTGTGTGGGCTCGCCCGCCGGTATTTTCCTTACAAATGCTCTACGAAGCCATCGTTTATGTCGTTTGGAATGCAGTGGGCTTATATAATAAAAATATGAAACTCACTGACAGAAGGCTGCTTTCAATTTCAAATACTGACGTGCATGGCCTTAGCCAGCTATGAGGTCACCGAGGTCCGGACCTCGGTATTTTCCCGAGGTGTATATAATACATTTTGTGAAATAAATGCCTAATATAGTATTAACACTACTTTAGTGCTGCAAGGATATAGCACAGCACCAAGAGCTTCTCATCGGAGCTGCCTCAGCGGTCTGTCACCGCTCGTCAATGTCAAAATATTATATTTGAGATGACCAATCAAATTAAAGTAGGCGGGCTTTATGTTCACAGAAGATGCTTAGCGCGAATTCCAGTTCAACGCTTCTGTCAACGGATATGAAGTGCGAGTGTAAGTAGCTAAACTTAACATTTCATATTTGACAGCTGTTTTAGGATAGAAATGTTTAACAACCGACAAAAATAATGTCAACTAATAAAAAATGTCTAATTTCGCCATTTTGAATTAAAAATAGGCTTATAATTTACGTGATTCATGTAGCTAATGTAATAATTAGTAACTGTCAATGTGAGGGGAAAAGCTGGTTAGAGCAGCATTAAAGAACTATCTCAACTGTTAAATAACAGATATAAGATTACAATAATATCAGATTTGTCTAGTTTTACATAAACACAAAAAACAGAGATGATAAATGAAATTAAGAAATTAGCTTTGCTATGCTTAAATGTTCAGGGATATCTTCCAAAGATTTTTTTATTTTGGTGCATTTTTTTCTCTAAATAGTGTTGATATGGCAACTAGTGTGTGGAAAGGTACTTTAAACCATGTGTGTTACAACTAACCCTACGTTAGGTTGTGCCCCGCTCACCCCTACATATTGTGAATGAATTTAACTTGTCTAAGAAAATTATTAATAAAACATATAGGCTAAATATCAGTTGACCCTATGTTTACTTTCTTCACGGACGCAGACGAAAATGAAAAGGCTACAGTCAAAGCTCAGCTTTAGGGGGGTATTGACAAATAATCTACTGCCCACTGACATGGTTTTGAAAGCTATTTCTTATTAATTTTTTCTTAAAAATGCACATATGTAGATCAGAAAAATCTAAATTTTCTCGGGGGAGCATTCCCCCGAACCCCCCTAACTACCTCAAATTTGGGACCTCACTGATTTTTAAAACCCCTACGGCCCTGCTGACGTGAGTTTTGTGAAGAGCGCTCGCGCATGGCTGAGAGAGACTCCGTGTCAGTGGTTAAATGTACTTGCATCTCAAAATGCTTTTATGACGCGAAATTATTGTAAACACAGACAGTTATGTTAAGACTTAAGGGATTAAACAGACAGGACAAACCACATTTTATAATTCAAAAGAGATCTGTGCATTAGTGTGAATGCAGCTTATTAGATCTCCCACGGTCTATGATGTCATGAGTCATAATCAAACAGCTGTAAAGATGAATGGAAAACGTTCAGATAGCCAGGCTACTCTTAAATACTGAAAGCACTCTTTGTTTATTGCTTGTAATAAGCTTTTTTTGTTCCTCTTCATTATTTACTTTTATGTTTTGAAGCTATATTAGTTTACATATTAAAAAATCTTACCATGCAATTGTTTTAATATTTTTTTTTAATGTGTAATTATTTTAAAAAGTACTTATAATTACATATGTAATTAAATAAAATAAAAAGATTTTAAGTTTTATTAATAAAATAAATAAGAAAAAAAAAGATCAAGAATAGTTTTGGAATCGGATCGTTACTCCCAGAATTCCCACCCCTACCATACAATGATTTATTGTTTGTCTTTGTTGAATAATACAGAAGATAAAATGCTTAAAAAATAAATTGCATATTAAATCGCAATCGCAATATTGGTTAAAAAAAAATCGCAATTCGATTATTTTCCAAAATCGTTCAGCCTTACTTGAGAGGATATTCATGTCCAGTTTTTAACTAAGAAACTCATATATTTACGATAACTCTGATAGCACATGAAGGCGGCAGGAAATTCATATTTTTGAGTTTTTACAGAAACTACAAAGTCTGGTGTCAAGCTTACAATTATCTATATCATATGGATCTCTTTTAGGCCCTATTTATCTAAAATTATATTTTCAAAAATTAACTGCATCACATATATTGCTTAAAATGATTGTACCTCTGTACAAAAACAGAGATGTTAGTCCCGTCCGAATCGGTACATGACATCACAGATGTCAAGTGATAAGAAATTTAACTCAAACGTTGTTGAGAAAACTAGTCCCATTCGAACAGGGCTTTAATATGTCAGCTGGTCTCAGAATAGTAAATGTACAGTACAATTAATAAAAGTACAATTATCTACCTCATACTGATCTTTTTTAGGCCCTATTTATCTAAAATTATATTTTCAAAAATTAACTGCATCACATATATTGCTTAAAATGATTCCTAATTTTACTTGTATTGACACTTTAGAAGAGTCTGCTGGCAAAAAGAGAATGAGACAGAGCTTGTAATAAAACAAGAATCAACATTGGCTTGGCTTTTCGGAGATGGTGAGATGTTGTAAAAGCCACGTAGAGATGATGGTGTTTTTATTACTCAACAGGTGAGTAAGGTATTTTATTGAACAGGTAAATTGCCATATGTATCTCTCTAACAGAGTTGATTGTAAAGCATTATTGATTGTGAAGGCTCATTTCATTGGTTGTTGTAGCGCTGTGCTGGAATTTACTTTGAAGGAAGTACCATGTCTATTAATGGGTAAGGCTACAGTAACGTCTTCAGCTACTCAGCTTGAGATCCTTTCCATCTAAACTGGTTCTTTAGCCGAGTAGTAAATGTTTTCTGAGCAGTGGGATAACCATATTCTCTATTAACAATGTGCATGCAGTTTTGTTTTTTAACCGCTAGACATAGTGTACCTTTAAAGGGGTCCCATTATGCTTTTTCACTTTTTCAACTTTACAGTGCATCCGGAAAGTATTCACAGCGCTTCACTTTTTTCACATTTTGTTATGTTACAGCCTTATTCCAAAATGGATTAAATTCATTATTTTTTCCCTCAATTCTACAAACAGTACCCCATAATGACAACGTGAAAGAAGTTTGTTTGAAATCTTTGCAAATTTATTACAAATAAAAAACTAAAAAAATCACATGTACATAAGTATTCACAGCCTCTCTGTGAATGTCCTTGAGTGGCCCAGCCAGAGCCCAGACTTGAACCCGATTGAACATCTCTGGAGGGATCTGAAAATGGCTGTGCATCGACGCTCCCCATCCAACCTGATGGGAGGAGGTCCCTTGAGAGGTCCTGCAAATAAGAATGGGAGAAACTGCCCAAAAATAGGTGTGCCAAGCTTGTAGCATCATACTCAAAAAGACTTGAGGCTGTAATTGATGCCAAAGGTGCTTCAACAAAGTATTGAGCAAAGGCTGTGAATACTTATGTACATGTGATTTTTTTTTTCTTTTTTTTTTTTTCTTTTTTTTTTAAAAATAAATTTGCAAAGATTTCAAACAATCTGCTTTCACGTTGTCATTATGGGATATTGTTTGTAGAACTGAGGGAAAAAATAATGAATTTAATCCGTTTTGGAATAAGGCTGTAACATAACAAAATGTGGAAAAAGTGAAGCGCTGTGAATACTTTCCGGATGCACTGTAGTTAGTGTGTAATGTTGCTGTTTGAGCATAAAAAGATCTGCAAGGTTATAAAGCTCAAAGTCGTTTGGACTAGTGAATTTCGGTTCTTGAACAAATGGTTCTTTTGAGCCGGTTCTCAGCAAGTAACTGGTTGAGCCGCTTCATTAATCGAACTGAATCGAACTTTGTCAGCTTTTTGAACCGGTTCATTAAACCGAACTGTCCGAAAAGAACCGGTTCTCGGAAATGAATCAGACTTTGCATCACTAGTTTGGACTACAACGCGTTTTAGTCACAATGTTCCTCATTTAAATAATCTCCGCCCACGGAATAAGCAAAAAAGGGGACGAGGCCTGGTTGAGCTGCATTAGAGTGTTGGCTGTTTTTTCCACCCCGGAAAAAGTTTGTCCTAAGGCTGATGAACTTGGAGTGGTTAAATGCAGGCTCTGCACAAAAGCTTCTCCTGAAAGGCGTAGCTGTTCCCATGTCTGGACAATTTGTTGTTTATGGATCACAACTTGTAAGTATGTCTTATTATTTGTAGTTGTGTTTTCTATTAACAGTTCCAATTATAGGTTATGTAGTTGCTTGCTATGATGTAAACGAAGGGCAAAGCTTTACCTCCGCTAGCCTGCTAAATAACATTACAGTTTGTTTTTTTTTCATTTTTACATTATTTGTAAGCTCTTGCTTTTGTAAGATGGTTCACCACCCCTTAGGGAAATTATCCATGATTTTGTGATCGATTACTGTTTGTATTACCATAGTTTTGCGACAAATATGATTAAATGGCGGACATCGTATCATAAGAAAATTTCAAAAACAACATACCACTCTGAAACGTCATGTGAAATACGTGCGTACAAAGTGAAATACGTTCTGCACGATCCTCTTGTTCATTAACGTTGTCAATCGGGCTCAAATTGGTTTGAAATTGACGCCATTGTTAATATTTACATCTGAGTAGAGCTTGCGGTTATGAAGGGGCGGGACATTTCCCAAACACGCGCTAAGCGGTGCCAATCTCAACGCACTAGGCCAGCTAACCTATCACAGCACATTTCGTAATATTTTGGAAGGAGGGGCTTAAACTGCAATTCATGGACTGGCCGCTAGAGACTGGCTTCAAAAGGGAGTCAAATCTGTATCTCCCTCTCCCTCATGTTAAAATGCCCAACTTTGCAGCAGAAAAAATGTTTACAGCCTGGTACAAAGTGGTTTTGGTCTATACAGCTAATTTTGCTCTTCATGACAACTGTGAGGGGGGTGATTTTTTAATTTTTTTTTATTTTTATAACTCGTCTGTTTAAATTATATTAAGTCTTAAAGTTCTGCATAATTCAGTGTGTGGCCACTTGAGTGACAGGTGGATTGCCACTATGGTCGAGCTAGGCGGGTGTGGTTTTAGCAACCAGGCACCTCAGCTCCACCCAAGTCCCACCTCTTTGCCCATTTTCAGTTATCCGGGAGTGACGAACGGTGACGCACTGCCAAGATGGCGACAGCCGGCTCTGCCCACTTTGGGCTTCAGAAATGCTCTTCAGAAAACTACGGGTGAAAACTACGTCCATAGTTTTATACAGTCTATGGTTCGACCCAGACTGGGGAGAGTGGAGCTGTAATAATGTAAAATATCTGAAAAATAATGCGTTTTTTTGAACAATCAAGCATGAAAACATATTCTAGTACACCCCAAAAACAAAATCAAGACTTCATAAAAGGGTATAATAGAACCCCTTTAAAGGAAAACCACAGTGATAAGGCATTTTTTATTATCATGACTGATGTGAGAAATCGGAGAGATCTAGGGTGTATGGAAGCATGATTATCAGCAAAACCAATTTGATCAATAGGCCTAGTGATTTACATTTACCGTCCCTGAAAAAAAGAATTGTCACAGGCTGCCCCTGGTTATTCGGGGGCATTTACTTGTTTTTAACACATATAACACATTGTGGCCGCTCCTCTTCCTTTCTGTTTGTATATTTGTCATCTTTCTTTTTGCTTACTCTGCTCATGCTCAGTTCAAGTGAGGCACAGGAATGACAAACTGAGTGACATTTGACCGTTTAACCTCAGTGCATCCGCTGATATCATGAGATGCCTTTCCCCTCGCAGTCGCACAGTGCTCCACTCTGGAGTGTGTCTCTGATATGATATTCCACGGTAATGCCATGATAAGGCAGGAGCTGAAAAATCCTTACAATAGCACTTGGTTAGTTAGTAGAGGAGTCACACCTCACATCTCATGTGAATAGAGTGATGCTGCAGGTGTCAGATCTCTAAAGAACATGATTGACAGATGCTTGTCAGGTAATACCGAGCAGTAAAGGAATCACATACAGAATTGCAATTACTTTTTTGTTGTCTGCAAACAGTATCAAAATGTGACTGGTTGGTATACAGAGCCTGTAATGTCAAAATCTTGTTATTGAGTATGTAATGCATATGTGTTTGTGGTCACTATAGATTTTAAAGTGATTTTACTTATAAATTACAGAATGCCAGGTCCCAAATAGGTGGAGAAGTGCTCGTAGCATATAGACTCAACAGACCTCTTAGATAATTAGAAAAGAGTCAGCTGGAAATACCTTGGGTTCGTTCCAAACATAAGACAGCGTTTAGTTTTTATGCCAAAAACGGCAGCTGGACCAGCTTCCAGAATACCTCAGATGTGCCACAGCTATAGCCATATTCAAATCAAACTAAAAAAACAAATAATTTTTCCTGTGAATTATTTAATTAAAGCACTGTACTACACTTTTATATTGGTTTCTCTTTTTTATACATTTTAAATCAACTTATTTAATGTCTTCCTTATTCATTTTGCGCTACAGAGGGAACTTCTAAACCCCTGCGGCATTGGCCCCGTTGGTAAATATGATTAAAGATGGCTGTAAAAAATTAATCCGCATTGTTTATCATTTTGATCTTTAATTTTTTTTTTTTTTGCAAAAATCTAACCTTTCATTGAAGTAGAAGAATAAGTGGGGGGAAAATCACATTATAAAATAATAAATGTTTTTCTCCAAAACACGTTGAACACAATTATTGGCACCCCTAGAATTTTATACCCCTAGAAAAGTATATTCCCATTTATTTTTACATTTTTTAGCACACCAGGGTGACTAGGAGCATGAAATCGTCAAGCCTTGACTTCTTGTTCCACAGAAGTTTAAATATGAGGAAACAGAAAGGCCAAATTCCCTTAATCATTCATCACAATCAGTAAAACCAAAGAATATAGTTCTGATGTGCAGCAAAAGATTGTTTAGCTTCACAAAATAGAAAGTGGCTGTAGGAAAATAGCTAAAGCATTGAAAATTCCCATTTCAACCATCAGGGCAATAATCAACAAAAGATGTTACGAATCTGCCTGGAAGAGGACGTGTGTCTATATCATCCTAATGCACGGTGAGGAGGAAAGTTTGAGTGGACAAAGACTCTCCAAGGATCACAGATGGAGAATCGCAGAGATTAGTTGAGTCTTGGGGTCAGAAAGACAAAAAAAAGATCAAACAGCACCTACATCACCACATGTTGTTTGGGAGGGTTTCATGAAAATCCTCCTCGCTCATCCAGAAACAAACTCCAGCATATTCAGTTGTCAGACACGACTGGAAATTCAAAAGGGACCTGGTTCTGTGGTCAGATGAAACTATAAAAAGAGCTTTTTGGCAGCAAACCCACCAGTTGGGTTCGGTGCAAACAGGGATATAAAGAACCCCATGCCCACAGTTAAAAATACAGCTGGATCTTTAATGTTGTGGGCCTATTTTTTTGCTGGAGGTCCTGGACATCTTGTTCAGATACATGGTATCATGGATTCTAGCAAATACCAACAGATAAAAAATCAAAACCTCATGGCCTCTGCTAGAAATCTTATAATGGGCCGTGGTTGGATCTTCCATCAGGACAACGATCCAAAACAAACATTAAAATCAACACAAAAATGTGTCACTGAACACAAAATTAAGCTTCTGCCATGGCCGTCCCAGTTCCCTAACCTGAACCCTATAGAAAATGAGTGGGGTGAACTGAAGAGAAGAACCACCAACATGGATCTGGGAATCTGAAGGATCTGGAGAGATTCTGTATGGAGGAATGGTCTCTGATCTCTTGTCAGATGTTCTCCAAACTGTTATCAGAACCCCCCCTATCTGAGGGTTGGCTGTATTATTTGTGTCCCCTTCAAAAATTGCCCTTGAGAAATTTTATGTTTATTATCCCCCCCAACTGTTAGATGAAATTTACGCCCATGGACTCCCATGGACTTATATTGGCAAAAGGACATTGATAAAAGTATTGAATAAAAGGGTGCCAATAATTGTGTCCAACGTGTTTTGGAGAAAAACATTTATTTCATAAAGAGATTTTCCCCACATTTTCAATTCTTTTACTTCAATGAAAGGTTAATTTTTTTTTTTTTTTTTTTTTTTTTTTTTTTGGAATAAAAGATCAAAAGGATTAACAATGCAGATTTATTTTCACAGGCTTCTTTGTTCATATTTACCAAGGGGGCCAATAATTCTGACCACAACTGTATCTGTAGTATTTAGGAGAGCTGATGAATGCAATATAGGCCCTCTTACAAATCAGAGATTTCAGAATACAGTGTGCATTATGCGGCTGTAATTTTATACCCTGGACAAGCACAAGACAATGGTTTAAACTCTGATAATCTATAAAAGGTCTCAAATTTCTGTGCATATTTTTTTTCAAGGGACATGGTTTACCAGCATCCTTTTTTTATTTTCCAGGAAATTGCATCCACAGCGTTTGGTTGTAGGTAATTGGTTGTTATTAAGCGCCACAGCGAGACTGTAATATTGATGGGGAATTGATGTTCTTAGTTTTCAAGCTTTCAATATCTGCAGGTATACAGGGAGCAGTAATGCAATTAGTATAAACATGAAACTTCTACTGTTTTCCAGGAGGCTGGTTTGTGGTAATCATGTACTGAAAGACTGTTTGGGGAGGGACTAATTAAAAGGGAGATGGAATAATCTGAGGTCAAATAGTTATTGTAGCATCAGTGATTATTTCCAAACTGTTGGCTTGATTATGTGAAGATTAGTGATGGCTGACAGAATTCAGTTTTTTCATTTTAACTCAAATCGCAGAAACTCCCCGACGGGGCAACACTGAAGAAAAAGGATCATTACACTCCAAATAGCTACATAATAAGTTTATATTCTATTATAAGAAAAATAAGCATGCTGTTAAGGCACCAGCTGAGAATGTCTGGGATATCTGTTGTATAAGCATTGCTACTTTTTCCCTTAGAGATAAACATGTGCAGCTAATTCACATTGATTCGATAGTGTCTAGAGTACGCCAGAAAGTGGAATTGTCTTTACATTGACAGACCTGGCATTATGTGTTTACATAAGGTTATCAATATAAATCAATAGTTGAATATATTGAGCGAGGTCTGCTCGAAGAGATTTGTTTAAATCGTTTTGAGCAGATTGCAGATTCATCTGGACTCCACTGGGTCCACGTTTGACAAAGTCCTCTGTAATGCAGCGTAGTCTTAGACAGGATTAGGATCTGTGTTCAGACTAGTGGTGTTAAGATCTTAACGTGCATGCAGGCCAAGAGCAGAAGCATATAAATATGCTTTTTAGAGCATATTTTGCAAATATAGTGTCTCTCTACCCTCATTTTTGTAAAACTCCAAAAATGTACTTATATATACAATTCACTGCAGTTTCCAGCTTCACTAGTTGCAGTACAAAACCAACAACTGTTAGTCCTTTTCACACACATTATGTTTGCAGGGGTAGATTATCAGTTAATGTCCTGCAGTTTCTTGCACAATGTCCGCATAAAACAAAACAAGGGTATAAGGACGGGAAGAACTATGGAATCTCTGAGAACTGTATGGTAAAAAATTGTGAAATTTGGCACAGAAATAGGCGAGGGTTTAAGGTGTAATCTCACAAGTTTTGGGATCGGACTCTTGAAAACATTCTAGTGCAAACAACATAAGTTGTACATGTATTTCTGCCCACAACTCTAGAACTGTGAGGTCTACAAACTTGTGATTTCTTGGACCTGTTGAGTTTAACACAGCAGCCACTAAGTAGATCGATCAGATGATCCTCAAACCATAAAAAGATATCAATTGTTTTTTGTTTTGTTTAGCTGTTTTATAGACACAGAACGATGTTTTAACCGGTCCTACTCAACCCGCTCCGAGCGGGATTCAAACTGGGATCTCCGACGTGCACGGAGGCGGGCATGCTGTCAAGGACTCTACAGACCGCAGCCGCTAATGCGCCTCTTGAGATCAGGGTAGTGAGGTTTACATGCACAGCTCTTACTGGCCTACATTACACTCACCCCCGCTAAACCTCACTCCCATCCGGGTCACGGCACCAAATGTACTCGACCCGCTCTGAGTGGGATTCGAACCGGGGTCTCCAGTGTGGGAGGTGGGCATGCTAACAAGGAAAGACCACAGCCGCTCGCGTCAGTTGCTTGCGCGCTTCTTGAGGCCAGGGGAGTGAGGTTTACACGCACAGCTCTTAGGACCCGATCAGACAGAAGGTGTTTTTTGCAGTGAGAGGCGCCTTTTTTAATTGTTTTCTATTGACAGTGAGCGTTTTGCACGGTGTTTATGCGCCCTGATCGCCTCGAGTTTTAGCCGCCTGCTGCACCTCGCATATTTATAGGAGCGCTCTGGTCGCCTGAAGTTAAAAAAAAAAATCTATTCTGAGCAGAAAAGCACCCAACGTCATTTGCGTTTTTTTTTTCATTGTCCAATCGAATGAATGGAGACCACTTCCGTTGTGGTGACGTAAGTTTACAGTTGCTTGAAAACGCTAGGTGCAACCGCACTGCCTTTTTTTGGTTGTACGTTTTGTACACCTTCACTCTCGATAAAGGTCAGAGCAAGTGCCCTCTGCTTGTCCATTTTTTTTTTTTTTAAAGTTTCTGCTAATATGACTTACTTAACAGCAAACCAAAGATTCTAGAGCGCTTGCGCTATAATCCTTGATTAGACTGACAGGACAGCTGATTTGGTGGTTGCCTAGCAACATAAAAAACACTGCAGCGCACTGCACTTGTAACGGAGGCCAGCTAGTAGTTTCTGTGCGAGTAAACCTCACTCCTCTGATCTCAAGAGATGCTCTAGCGACTGACGCTAGAGGTTGCAGCCTTTAGCCTCCTTGTTAGAGCGTCCGACTCTCATGCCGGCGGACCCGAGCTCGAGTCCCGCTTGGAGCGGGCGGCTCGAACAGGAGGGGTTACATTGGTGCCGTGACCCGTATGAGAGTGAGGTTTAGGGGGGTGAGTGTAACGGAGGCCAGCTAGTAGTTGCTGTGTGAGTAAACCTCACTCTTCTGATCTCAAGAGATGCTTTAGCGATTGACACTAGAGGTTGCAGCCTTTAGCGTCCTTGTTAGAGCGTCCAACTCTCATGCCGGCGGACCTGGGTTCGAGTCCCGCTTGGAGTGGGCGGTTCAAACAGGAGGGGTTACACACTTTTCTAAATTAAAAAAAGTCAACCAAAAAAAGGCAGTGCGGTGCGCCTCACGTTTTCAAACCTGAAAAACGCGCTCTGTCTGATCGGGGCCTTACTGGCCTACGTTCGTTAAACAAAGAAAGTCTGAGCGTTGAAACATGCAACTAAGATTATTTAAAAAACCCAGCTCATTTTTATTCATCTCTTCACCTCTGGCTTTCTGCTATTTCACAGCTTCCTCTGTCAACCTCTCAGGCTCATAAAAGACTTTTAGTTAATACAGTTTTGGGTACCAGACAAAATACAGTTTTGTTAACTGATTTTGGGGATCAGACAAGACGGATGTCTTCTGACAGGATCTGGTAAAGATTCTACACTTCATGGGCAAAACAAAAGGGCCAAGCCATTTTAATCACAAATCACTGGTCAGGAAATTAGCAAGAATTGCTCAAATACTGTAGATAAAGTAACTTGGCATGGAATAACCTTCCCCAATTTACACACAGGAAGAAAAATCAGTGTTGTTCCACTCAATGTTAATGACTTCAAACTGTTCATGAGAAGTTGTGAAGTTTAGAAGTTTGAGTTTAATGTGAGACTAAATATTCACTATAGGGTTCAAATATTGACTCTGACCAGGCCAAAACATGAACCACTTCTTGGTTGTCTTTGCAATTTGAGCAGGAGCATTGTCTTGTTGAAAAATAACATCTGATCATTCCTCTTTAGATAATTTGAGATGCATTTATTAATATATTTCTCAGCAGATCTTTGAAGACACCGCTCTGGAGCATCACGATGCAAATTGTGTCATGGTGACATTTCTTGACCAATAATTTGTGAGAAAAAAAATTACAAGCTAAGTGTTCAGCCATTTTGGGCTTGGCCTATTTTTTTTTTTTTTTTTTTTTTTGCCCAGGAGTGTTGACCACACATTTCTGCCATTTAAATTTAATCTAACAGTGCTCATGAACTTTATACAGCTGATCCAAAAGCATAATTCTTCCATCCACTGATTCTTTGGAGATTGGTTCAATTATAATATACTGTAAGATCTGTGTCATACTGTCTTTTTCCATAATTGCTGCTTGCAGCTATATTTTACACTGTTATTATGCCTCCTGAAAGCAGACCCATTTTCCATATTCCTAGTTTTTAGGCTCACACCATCTATTGCTGTGGTATGTCCTGGATTTCTAGTGGTACGTCTAGCAGCTCGCTCAAATACTGTGTCTGACTAGAAAATATATGAGGTCAAAGGCATAGTATGTTGAGGATGTCAGGCTTAACAGGGGAAAACACTTTATCAGTTGCATAAAAATAAATTAATGTTCCAGGTGATGCACGGAAATACTTGCAGAAAACGGGAAACTTTAAATTCTCTTTGGAATAATTACCAATTCTACTAAAAAAAACGATTATTTATTAAGCTTCAAGAGATTTCAACAGCTTTCGTTAATTATTGTCACAACTGTATAGAAAAAAAACAGTCTACAGTTGGTGCATGTATCAGTGTAATACTGTCTTTAAATAAACTGGTCTATTTTGACATTACTATGATGTGCAGAACACAATAGCTCTGTGAGCCAAAGCAGGTCATAACTAGGGCTGTCACTAACAATTATTCTGACAATTAATCGAGTAATCTGATATTTTTTTGTGGTAATAAAAATAGACCTAAGCAAACAATAGCCATTAAAAGGACTTCAAAATACATATTATAACAACAATAAGGCAATAATATTTGGTTCAAATAAAGTTTTAAAAGCAAATAATCTTATGGTTTTATAAAACAACACAGGTAAAATACATAATATAATATGCATTATAAATAATCATCTTATGTACATTATGTAGGCCTATTATAACAAACGCCCCCTGCAGAGGGCGCAAATGGCCTGGTGATTATTGTTGTCCCGCTTTACAGCACATCAAATCCTTGTTCAATATTGGCCAAATGTCATTTAATTCAAATGTTCACTTAATCTTTAATATTTGGCAACTTCTTTACAATAGAAATACTACAGCCGTTGTAATTTCTTGAACAAGAATATGAGGACAACAAAACATGCAGAGCGAGTGTTTAGACTTTTATTTTGAAATCGCAATGATGTTTTCTCCTGTGTTGGCGTTGGTTTATAAATGATTTACCTTATAAATATGATGAAATGCATACATTGGGTTCCCAGACGAGCGTTATAAGCAACCCAAACTCCCAGCATATTCAGAGAGTTTGAGGCCCGCTCCACGCATGTAAATGATAGCAGTTCATGTGGAGCAGAACGGAGCAGCTCTGAGACGCACATAACCGACACGCATGTAAATAAATATTAAACCCGCAGCGCATATATTTATTTCATTGAATCGCAGCCTTTGTGAATCACAACAGCACCATGCCATAGTATGGTTTTAAACGATTTTAATATATTGTGCGGCCTTAGAAAAGCGGTTCATGGATTCTCAAGCCCTTCCGGTATTTTGCCGGTTACTAGACACGGGTAAAATGCAATCGAGGATTTTTTTCAAATCGATTACTCGAATTTAATCGAGGAATCGTTACAGCCCTAGTCATAACGCATGCATCTCTATGCTTTCACCTTTTATTAGCAGAAATATGCATGAACATCACCCTCTAGAACTCATTATTTAATACCTCAGCAATATTATGAAGTTCCCTTTTGCTCTCATAAACACTGTCTCAGTGTAACCCTAAACAGAGCAGAGAACTATAAAACATTACATTATAATGACTACAGCATTGCAACAATGCAATGCAACCACTGTATGCACCGGTCAGTCCACAACTGCAGAAAATGCTCAATTTTCCTAAAATGTTTTAAAGGATCTCAGAAGCTCAGCTGCTAAAAATGGAATGAGATGTAAATTTTTATAAAAACAGCTACTGTAAATATGAATGAATATGCTGAAAGCCGCTGCTGTTGTACTGTGTGCCATGCAGGGGCGATGGATGATTTACAGTGAGCAGAACATTCCCCATGCAGGACTCCCTTGAGTGTGCATTCTCCTCTCAGATGTGTTTTCTGTGGATTACATTTTCTGCTTTAGAAACATGAGAATCGCCATTCATAACCGGCCCAGGACTTGAGCGAAAAAGCTCACATTTGCCTCTCTTTCAGAGCATGTAAGAGTTGAAGTTGAGGTCGTGCCAGTGAGTTTACATGGAGAAGAACTGTGATGTGGTGGGAGATGGCTGCCGTTCACCCGCTGCAGTTAGAGACTTGAGAGATGTGAATAAAACAGCAGTACACATTGCTTACTTCCTCCAAAGACATGTTTGCTTGTTATGGGTTATGTTGTTTTCAGACCCAGAGATGTATTGGTTCTGTTCAATAATTCAAGTCATATGTAATTGCATTGTGTCTAACACAGTTGTAGTTCACTCATGTGAAGTCTTCAGCATTTTTGAATAACAAGTGAGATTCAAATGCATTATTAAAGTCGGCATGAAATGGAAGTTGCGATCATCTTTTATTCCCTATTGCGATATATATCCGAGTAAAATGGCTTCTTGGAAAAGAAAAAAAATGTAGGGCGGGGACTTGATTTTGTCTATCGGGAATGGATTGTATGGTTGTGGTTTACTATTGGTGGATCTCATGTGAGTGACAGGTTGCCCCGCCCTCGCGCCAGTAAACGTGTCATCAGAGAAGAGAAGAGATGTTGTTTCAAGAGGGAGGGGGTTATTTTTATTAAAGATAAAAAAAAACAAAAAAAACATAAATTGATGTGCACGGACAAATCATTTATAATGAATACTGCAATAAAAAAATGTTGGTAACACTTTATTTGACAGTGTCCTTGTTACAGGTTAATTGTTTTTACTATAGTAATACATTATGCATAATTACATGCAGCCTAAACCAAACCCTAATCCTAACCTTAATCCTATAGTAGAGTTGTCAAGGCGATACTTTTGACAACTCTACTATAGGGTTAGACTGAAATGTAAAAAATGTGACCATACCAGCATTTCCCTCTAGCATTTTGAGCGTTGAACGGATTCTTAAACACCTCTGATTGGCCATTGTGTTCACACGCTCAACATATATGTCTCTGATTGGCCATTGTGTTTACACGCTCAACATATATGTCATATGTCACTTATATGCTCGGCCAGGGAAACCCATTCCATGAAGCTCTCTGTGCACTGTTCTTGAGCTAATCTGAAGGCCACACAAAGTTTGGAGGTCTGTAGCTATTGACTATAGAAAGTTGGCGACTTCTGCGCACTGTGCACCTCAGCATGCGCTGACCCCACTCTGTGATTTTACGTGGCCTACCACTTTGTGGCTGAGTTGCTGTTGTTCCCAGTTGCTTCCACTTTGTTATAATACCACTTACAGTTGACCGTGGAATATTTAGTAGTGAGGAAATTTCACGAATGGACTTATTGCACAGGAGGCAACCTATCACGGTACCACGCTTGAATTCACTGAGCTCCTGAGAGCGACCCATTCTTTCACAAATGTTTGTAGAAGCGTCTGCATGCCCAGGGGCTTGATTTTATACACTTGTGGCCATGGAAATGATTGGAACACCTGAATTCAATGATTTGGAGGGGTGTCCCAATACTTTTGGCAATATAGTGTGTATATATATTGCCCTGCCAAAAAAAAAAGAGTTGCAGAGTGCTTGACTTTTGCATCAATACAAGATCTTGACCAAAAAATTACATATAGTATAAAATTACATCACAACATTTTCTTCCATCAAGAGGTGCATACATTTTTGGTCCAGCACTTTGTAAAGTCTCCTCCAGCACATCCCAAAGACTTTAAATGAATTTAAATCAATTTAAGGTCTGGACTCAGAGGTGCCAATTCATGTGTGAAAATGATCCTTCATGCTCCCTCCCAACCATTCTTTTTTACAATTTGAGCCTGATGAATCTTGACATTGTCATCCTGGAATATGGCCATGATGTGTCTTCCTACATGGTTGTTTAAGACATGAAAAGCTACACACTCCATCACTTAGGGTTAGAAGAACTGTTGCCAAACATATAACATGCTAGAAACATAATAACCACTGCAATAATGATCCAATCATAGACTCTTAAGCATTTGCCTATTTAAATCCAAAAAGCGAGTGTATGTTTGTGTGTATATAAATATGTTTAAGACCACTGAGACGTTGTTTGCGAGGAGGAAACGTTGCAAAAGATTACATCATTATCGGCCTGCTATGCTTGAGGTATTCAGATAGTCAGCAGTGTTGGTTAACCAAAATAATGGTGTGTGTTTGAGCTAGCCAGCAGAGCAGAAAAGCATTTTTAGCTAGTAGAGCGGTGTATAAGTTAGTCGTCAGTGTGCTGTGGGTTTGAGTATTGATTCACATGTTCTCCCTGTCAGCCCTGTTGCTCCTCTGGCCGTGTAAGGCTGTGACATGCTGACATAGATTCTGCTAGATTAGAGGAAACCAGTTGTGTGTGTTTGTGTCAGGTTACAGTTTAGAGGGTGGCAGGTGACTATTCTTTTAATTGAGACCATTATCAAACCCCTTTTTGAGTCTGAAACAGTTATTTGAGGCAGATTAGCTTATTTGAAAAATCTAAATCTTTTGCAATTCATTTTGCATATAAAATATGAAAAATTAGACTTTCTTTCCACTGCTTTTTCATGTTAAGTGGTCCTTAAGGTAACATCACAATATCAAACATTATAAAGGAAATTATAAGGTCGCACAGCAGTAATCTTCAATTACCTGTTAGTCTGACTTTTTCCATGGCATTTGACATCTTGAACTAACTTTAAAAGTCAAACAGCTTCATCAAACTCTCATCTCCATGGAAACAAGCTTGTACAGAGCTTTCAGCCTTCACTTGAGAAACGCACGGCACTGTATTGTTGTTTACACTTTAATGATGTATCATCACCTTTGGGATAATATATGAGTAAACATTAGGTGTGATTTCATCAGCAGGTAATTACAGTATTTACGAAGCATCCTTTTGAAGTCAGCAGTTTGAAAGAAATGACAAATATAGAAGTGACTAATGCTGTGGAAAGTGGAAAGGCTGAGGATTTACTCAGAACAGACCCTGATTTCTTGCATATTGCTGTTGCATAACCCTTTGGTAAAATGACCCTAAGATGTGTCTTTCTGACAGGGTTAATCATTAGAGACCAGTAATAATTTGAGTGATTTGATAATTAAACTTAAGTCCCTGAATTGGCTTAACAAATTGATTAGATATCCATGCAGTAAGATATTGTGCACATGTTAATGAACTGCTCGGCTAATTTAGAGAACGTTTCCAGAACTGGGTAAGAACGGTGTAATTTATAATGTCTTTATGGTTCTGTCTCTCTTCTAAAACCTAGTGAGTGCTCTCACTGCCTGCTGCCTACATAGGGTCACTACACTGCCGGCACGCTCACGGAACCTCATTTGGGTGATGAATTTGGTCTACATAAATTGTTACATGAATTTGATGTTAACATGTTGCTAAACAAATGATGCAACACTCTAAAAGGCATAACGATTAGGTATGCACAATATAAACCAGTACCATGGTTACTGGATGATATTTTAAGCTTATTACGATACTGGGTGATATTTTAAGCTTATATATACAGTATGCACATGAACGTTCATAACTTTTTTTTATATTCTTGAAAGGAGACTTTTATGCTCACCAAGGCTGCATTTATAAACGGTTATATTATTAATGGTAATATTGTGAATTATTGTAATATTATTGTAATATTGTGAAATATTATTACAATATAAAATAACTGTTTTCTATCTTAATTTATTTTAAAATGTAATTTATTACTGTGATGCAAAGCTGAATTTTCAGCATCATTTCTCCAGTCTTCAGAAATCATTCTGATAGGCTGATTTGCTGCTCAAGAAACGTTTATTATTATCAATGTTCAAAACAGTTGTGCTGCTTAATATTTTTGTGGAAACTGCAATACATTTTTTTCAGGATTCTTTGGTGAATAAAAGGTTCAAAAGAACAGCATTTATTTAAAATCTTTTGTAACATTATAAATGACTTTACTGTCAAATGTGATGCATTTAATACACTCTTGCTGAATAAACGTATTAATTTATTTTTAAAAGATAGATAGACAGATAGATAGATAGCGTGCAGTGGGCGGAGCTAAAGAGTCACGAGCACACACACACACACACACACACACACACACACGCACGAAATACATTATGGCATTATCACTGGATAACTTTCGATTCGTGTTGTTTCTATTATATGCACTTGCGCGCTGATTGCCAACAAAACTGATGCAGTTTCACTCACTGCCTGCGGTTTTTTTCTCATGACCGGGAACAAACAAACACACTTGCAGAACTCCGTTACTGCTCTGGAAAAACAAACTGCATCCACTGTTTCCTTAACGCTGGGTTGTTTGGGAAGCTGAACAAGGTGATCTTTCCACAACCAAAATTACACTTCTTTAGTGACATTGTTGATTTTGTGGTCTAAAAACAAAATGACAGCGCTGCCGACGGCTTCCGTAACCTGAATGAAGCTTGTTGATGGCCGTGCTCTTGCTCTCGCTCTGGTTGATGTGCACATGCGCTCATCCGGGAGAAGTGCCCAATTCCTTGTTTCCGCCCTTTATGACCTCACATAGGCCCATACTCTGAAAAAACTTTCCGAAACGTATTCGAATCCTGAAGGAGTGTATTTGGCACAGAAATACTCTGTCATACGTCTAACTTGTTTTTTTAAATTTTGGCCATGTTTAGCATGAGAATCAACTCTTTAACAGTGTAAATAAGTCAGAATGCATGAAATGGCATTAGACCCCCCCTTTAAACATTCTAAATTAATATCCTTTTTTTTCTTAAAAGAAGACATTCCTAAATTCACTTGTAGCATTTAAAATGAGTTTTTTTTATTAGAAAAAAAATTATTGTGAATTATTTTAACGCATATGTTTCAGAAATGTTTATTTATAATAAAAAAAATTCCATGAAGGATAAATATGAAGAATGCTGCCTTCGAATTTGACCCGCGGTAGCTCGATCTGTAGCTCAACCTTTTGAAACGGGTCAAGAAAGCACCTACAGTGCTTTAAAGTGCCTTAAAGTGCAAGGCAGCTCACAAAGTTTTGAAACAGTGCATTGAAGATCTTTTCAAAGGGAAAAGAAAGATCTGGTGTTGTTGTGGTGCTTGGCTCTCTCCACATGCTTGGTGGCTGGTGCACTTTACAAATGGCTGGTGTATATCAGAACCTTTTCTTTCGATTGAAGCCAAACCCTTTGTTACCTTGACTGACCTCCAGAGAGACTGCCTGTCCACCGACCCTCGGGTCATTTGATGTCCTCAGCAGAGCATAAAAGCAGCCCTGCATCTCCCTTTATCTAATTAGATCTGGTGCTGGCGCGCCTCACCTTGTCTTTCACTTTACCCCGTGTGGTACTCTTCTTGCTGTAGGAACTAATAACAGATTCCTTTTTATATGCATTTTTATTCAAAGCAGCCTTCAAAGCTGCTGTCACCATCTCGCAGGCTAACTGTAAAAGTGAGGATAGCAGAGATGCTGTAAGGCATGACAAACAGATTGCCCATACAATCACACATCTTTCTGAGCATGTGTCAGTGCGATTGCATCATTTCCTCCATTTATGTTTGGCCAGGAGGAAGGAAGGTGGATTAACTCTCCTTTTCCTCACAAAACACAAAGAATGCTGTCAGGTGAACTGAAAAATTGATCCAACCCCATCCAGGGTCAGGCTATGTATCATGATGCAATTATGATGCCTTTATGGTCTCCATCCTTTTTTGTCTGAAGGCTGATGCTCTGGAAGTTACAAAATATTACCGGAATCAGACGATCTGACTACAACTGTAATGCAGCTTCAAAAACGAAAGAATATTACTGGATCTAAATGCAGATAAAAGATGTTTAATGGCTCAAACCTGATACATATTCCATGACTTGACCGTGATAACCATGATATGAAATTTAGCCATTGACCTTGGTTGCTACATGACATTCAAAACTTAGGAGGAAGTGAAAAAACAATAATCCACAAAAGGCAAGGCTAGACACAAGGGCTGTTTCTCAATACCAAGTACGCAAGGTTCGGACTTCCGCCCTCCGGAGAGCGGACAACGACTCAGGAGAACGAACTCCCGAGGATGGGAGGGCGCAAGTCCGATATTCTGCAAATGGAACAGCTGTGTTCTTGATAGCGTCAATCAGCTCGCTCCGGCTACTCCGGTTATCTCTGTATGTATATTTTAGGCTACAATAAAAACGAAATATGTTATAAAACACCACTCTGCCTCTTTTTGTTTTCATTTAAAAAAATCGAAAACATATTAATAGCCTAACAAATGTAGTTCAGGCAATGCGTACATTGATTATCTTCACTGCATGTATTTATAAAACACAACCCTACCTCTTTTCGTTTACATTTTAAAAATATTAAACATATTAATATGTGGATCAGGCAAAATTAGCATATGTAGCCTACTCTGATTATCTTCACTGAAATAATATTAAAAATGACATAAAACACAAACCAGTCTCTTTTTGTTAAATGTCCGTTTTAATAATCAATAATAGCCATTATAAAAGCATAAGTAAAAGGTATAAGAAGCTATACAATAAGAAATAAAGCTGACAATTCAGTCAAACATACAAAGTCAGCGCTCTAGTAGCCTAAATATATAAAGTTATGAAACTTATCTTTGCCCTCAGCCAAAACGATTTGCCAGGGAACAAACTATAGATTCATGAGACCAAAGATCGCCCGTTAGATATACACAAGACGAATTATATTTCATGTTTAACCACTACAGAGACATCAGAGTCAGCAGCAAATGTCAGAAGGACTAGCCGAGGAAAGGCTGCTCTCGGCGGGTTAACGAGCGCTGAGTGCCTGGTGATCGACTGGATCGACTCAGAAAACACCAGATCAGATGTTCAAATAGGCGCTATCTTTATCAATAAACTACAGATTTGAGCTATAAACAACTACATTCTCGCCTGAAAAACTCAAAAACTTAAAACGACATTTTGTGACATATTAACAGTAGTATTTTTAAATTACGCGGGTTTTCTCCACCACTATTGATGCTTGCTGGTTGATGCGAGATGCATTCTGGGATACCTGTCTGTCTCAAGTCCGCACAAGTCACCTCTCAATGCATCCTCGATAAAAGGGGTGGATCAAGAACACATCCGGGGATTTGAACTGTACTTGGCTAAATGTGAACTTTGAATTGGAACAGTATACTTGGGCAGCAACTGATGACGTTTTTACAAGAACACAAGTACAGACAAGAATGCATATTGAGAAACGGCCAAGGTTAACTGAAACAATGATAACAAGGTACACCTGGAGCTAATTACAAAGAGCAAAAGAACTACAAAGACCATAGGCTGAACTACAAATGAACATGAACACATGGTCAATTTCAAAATAAAAGACATGACACAACTCATAGGGTCCTGACAACAACAAACTACAACTTTTTTTAATGCTCCACTTTGAAACATCTGGGACATTTTAATGTCCGGCATCACAACATTCTAATCAAATTATTTGCTGATGAAAAAGTATTCAAAAAGCCAAAAGACGAATCCGCAGAGGTGCACAACATGACTGGAATTTGCCTGAGCGTCTTCTGCTTTGTCAGTGAATGAATCCAGATCTACTGTGATAATGCCATGATGAATGACTCCACAGAAACCTAATCTCTGGCACTGCTCTTTAAATTCTCCCCTGGAAAAGAAACTCAAATCAATTTTGTCCTATTCAACTCAGTTTGGTGTGAAATGCCACCTTCTTTATAGGACTGTGATTGGATTAAATCTCACCTACCCTGATTTGTATCATTTAGCATCTATTTTAAATGATTCCGAGTGGCTATTATGACTTTAATGGGATCATATGTAATTAAAGAAACACTGGAGTAGATGAGTATTTTTGGAAGATATTGGAGCGTGTTAAAAGACTTGCCTACAAGCCACGGTGGTTGTTTCGTATAAAGGTGGCTGTTGAAATCTAACATCCAGATCACATCCACACATACAGAGAGTGTGACTTGAATCTCATTTTCATGAAAAACATCAGAAACAAGAGCTTCTGCAAAGTAAATGCTACAGGGGAGAGCATATTCTACCATAGATATCAGGGAGTTAATTAGGCAAAACTTGCACGAGCCAGACATTTAGATTAAACTCTTGTGAAAATGAAGATATGCCAACCCATAAATGAGAACAATTCTGGAGTAAAATTTGACAGGTTGCAGAAGTTAAATTTATATTGGTTTTACACATAAATCTGGCCCTAATATAAATGTCAGTGCTATAGTTGGGATTTTAAAGGGTAAGAGCTGAAGTAAGGACAGACTGAGTTCAGACCTAATTCATAGAGGACGATCCTGAAAGATAAGAAGTAACATGAGAGCAGAATTATTTTTATTTTGCAAGAAATTAAAAAGATTTTTTCCCTCATTAACAGCTGCAATTGGATCTTGAGAATAACAGACTAATAATAAAACTGTCTCATTGCATTGTAACGGCTGTTTGGAGGGATCCCATCATTTGCATTACCTTTCTTTAAAACCTTCTGAAAAGCACCGAAGTCTCCTCTCATTCAACATTGTTAGTGTGAAAGTGGCTTGTAGAAAGCAATTTCGCCACACTAGTCTTTGATCTTGTTAGTATGGGTATTACGGGCGCAGACTTATGACAGAGCACTGAGCTTCTCTGTACTAAGAAGGATGAATTATGCATTTAAAAAAAAAAAAAAATCAAAACCCCTCTTGCAGTAAGTGTTTTCTTTGGAGGCATCACATCTGTTGAATGTATGACAGAGAAGGTACTGAATTTGACCTTTTATTCTGGTTGCACGGCTATTGAAATCTAACTTTGTTATCAATATAAATGTCAATATCAGGCTGCTGTTCTCAGACACCATATTACTCAGAGACACTTGGAAACCCCAGATCTGACGAACTAAACCAAACTCGATTCTGAATGACAAATCTTGCCTGCAATTCAAAGTACAGATCTAGATGTCACAGCCATCAACCAAACAATCATATCACAATGAATGAAAAAACATTCAATTGCCTCAAGGTAGCTCATTGCCTATAGCTGCGTTTCCACAGAAATTACCCAGAACAATTTGTCCCAGGAACTTTCCCCCCCCAGACCTGTTGCTGTCTGTGTTTCCATCGCGGTCTAAAATACCATGAAGATTGGTGATGTAGGACTGCGCGACTTTCCAGTTCCCACTGGATTTTGTCCTCTGCATATAAGCTTACCTGAACCTTGTCGTCAGTCGTAATTTTTAAACTCCATTGTTGATTCGAATAGCAAACAGCTCTTACTGCAGGCACTGCAACAGACTTTTAAAAAAAGGTGGTTGAAATAAAATACTGCGTGGAGTCAACCAATCAAAATGTTCAGCGCCCAAGTCCCACCCCCGAAAGTTCCTGAACTTTGAAAAAGTACTACCTCGCGAGCAGGGACTTTCTGAGGGGGAAATTTTTACCCAGAACTTCATTTAGACCCTGGTCCCTGCGGTCGAAACACACCGAGTACTACCCCAAAGTCCAGCCCAGACTCATTGGAAAAACGTGCATGTGGCAACATTTTTGCAAAACGCAAAATACGCTGCGTTGTGCACGTTTTGCGACGGTTTCAAAGTGAAATATTTAGCGAGTGGTGCTAAAAGCATGTTTATTTTTTTCCGGAACAGATTAACGTAAATCTGGCAAGGTTTCATTACGTTGGTTTTTGTATGTATCACTGCAGTTCTGAATTGAAATGTCTGGTGAGTGACGCGAAAAGCTTAATGCTCCATCACGTTAAACATATGGAGCTGGTTAAGTGATGCAAAGTCCAAATGTATTCATTTACAAATCATGCACTATGGTAAAAAAAAAATGTTTTGAGGTCATAACATAATATTGTGCAAGGAGCTGCGTGAAAACAAGTCATTGATCAATAATCTGCCCATAATTATAAATGTGTATGAAAATGATAAAAAGTGCTTGCTGTTTTACTGCCTCTAGTGTTCATTTCTGTTGGAAACTGCAGTGATGTGTACGTATTGGTACATATTTTGCGTTTTGCAAAAATGTTGCCACAGGTACAATTTTCCAATGAGACCCGGGGTCCGTTCTTAGTACGTCGCTAACTCAGTTAGCTGGATTTGATTGTTGACGATTTGGCATGATCTTGGATTGTTTGGTTCTTTGACGCTCATCCTGGACTTGCTGTCATAGCAACAGGTCTGGAAGCTTAAACCTGCTCAGGAGCAGGCTTATTTCATGTAAACAGGATTAGATTGCTTCTTTTTAAGCGGTGTTGATACTTAAAATCTCTCCCAGCCACTGCTACTTTATTACAAGAGTTTCTTACTGAACCAGGAGCAATAATAATTTTAAATAATAACAATAATAATAATAATATAAAAATGTATTTGAAAATAATATTATAATGTTGTGTATAATACTATAGATACTTGATTGAGAGATTTATTTCTGATAGAATAATTACTTTATAATTTTATTGGAGTCTTACACACATGCTGTACAGTTACTCTAAGCCGTGCATTAATCTGAGTGATGACGGATATTATGGGAGTGGCTTGATGCAGCACAGGAGAAGCAGATAACTTGATCTTGACCCTTAAGAAACTTTAATTAATGCTGTCACGTAACAAATTAAAAATTAAATGAATTGCTAATTACAACATTGAAATAAAAATGTAAAGGGTGTACAAATACTATAAAATCGTGAATATAAATAATTGGGAATCGTGTTTAAAAAAAAACAGTGCACATTTCATTTATCTATTATAACTTTTATGTTGGTTTGGTCGTTTGGCTGTTTCTTTATAAAGGTCCAGAAATTCGTGTTTTTTTTTTGCCAGGTGGCTTTTTTAATTTTATGATGGCATTACGTTGCTGTCTTGCCGCCAGCCAATTGCTGCATTACTGATCCTAGTTTTGAGTATCGATACATCTGCCCTCTTCAGGGAACACAAGAACGCGCAGTAATCTTAGACAACTTAATCCAGATATTTTAATCCAATCCGCAAATTCGTTTGAAGAACCAAATTAGCCAGAGATCAGTTGTCACGATTAGAAGATCTGGGATCTGTCAGATCATCTCAGATGTATTAAGCGAGGTACGAAGAACGGACCCCAGATTGCCAAAGTCCCTAGTTCCTGGAGAAAGTTCCTGCGGTGAAAACGTATTTAGAGCAGTGTTTCTCAACCTTTTTGACTCCCCCCACTGTCCACAACAATATCCAATATATTCCACTGTCCCTTTTATTTTTAATCTATGGACACTCATAAAGGTTCTTTATTAGCATTGAAGAACCTTTAACATCCATGCAAACTTTCCATTCCACAAAAGGATCTTTAGAGTGGAAAAAAAGTTCTTTAGATTGTTAAAATGTTATTTACACTAAGAAACTGTTCACTGAAAGGTCCCTTTGGGAACCAAAATGCTTCGTCTATGGCATAGCTTTGAAAAAACACTTTTGGAACTTTTATTTTTAAGAGTGTACTAGTTTGTCAATTAAATTTCAGAATTCCAGACATTTTAAGAGCAGAATGCTCTCTGTAAACGTGTGATACACATTTGATCGAAATAAATGTACATTCTACATAATTGATTGCACTAGATTAAGTTTCCAGCTCTAGTTTATAGTTTTAGCTTGTCGATCTTCCGCTTGTATTTTCGGCACCAACGTCAATGTATTATATCTGTGTCAGGTTCAGCTCGGCAGAGTCCAATGGAGGTGAGGATGCAGAGGAACAGGGCTAGATTTCGGTATGCACGTCTTCTATTCAATGAATCCCGAGAAGTTTCCCCGTGGAGACACGGAAGCCTTATCACTGATGCTCTTTCAGTATGCGATCGTCTGTAAGATTTCATTAAACATGCTCTTTGTCCGCTGCCTAACTCGCTCTCTCTGCCTCTCGCTCTATGCATGTGTCACTCTGCCTCACTCTACCCCATACTGTTTTTCTTCTGGTGTGTGATGTTCTTTATCTGGCAGCGCTGTCATTGTCTTCTGCCCCTCGACTTTAATGGGATCCTGCATCTGCATCAAAGAGAGTCATTGATGTGCCCCCTAGAAGCTCTGACAGCATCAGACTGTGTCCAGAAGATGAAGAACGAATAGGAGGACAGTCACTTTACGTGACCCGACGGCCATTGTCTATAAACAGACAGATGAGATGATGTCCTTCACATTGTCATTCAGAAGGGATGTACAGTATCTTTCCATAAGCAAACCTCAACTAAAAATTGAAGGGTGATGTCGCCGTGGTTAGTCACAGATCTCCTCTCTGAGTGTCTAGGCTGCACATGTCCGCTCATTTTTTAAGCCTTTAGTGATGGCCTGTTCATTTTTCATGGTCACGTCTGATGTCAGTCCTGACTTGGCTCTCGTGTAAAATCCTTTCGGCTGTTTGTCTTTGACGGCCCATCAGCGGGGACCTCGATTAAAATCCTGATAATACCTCTTAATGCTGCTTCTCCTTCCCTTGAGTGAGCTGTTCTCACTTCTCAAAGATTAGGATGGACAGTAAGTGAGAGCTCAATTCACAAAAGATATTCACCACTTCAGAGCTTTATTTAATCAATGTCACAAACCACGATTAAAAAGTGGATAAAAGAAAGTGCCCTTGTAGATTTTGTTCTCCTTCTGCACACCTGTATTTATGCTGAAAACATGGTATTTGTGTTTGTGTGGGTGTGTGTTTATCACAGAGGGACTTGAAGATGCTGACTGGTACGTAATGACAAAAGAATATGCTGATGCGGTGTAATTATACACAATACACATTATAGAAATGAAAGACTGTACTGTTTAATTTATCAGTTTGAATCCCGACACAAAGAGATCCATTCAGACAGAGTGTGATGTTCTCCCAATGCAATTTAAAGCAAGTCTGTCCATTTCCTTTTTCATCAATGTCTTACCTGTGAGCAGCTTTTGCATGCATGAATGTTGTGCTGAATGACTAATTAGTCCAGTGATTCACAACCAGTAGCATGTGGGAGCTTAACCAGCTCCAGAGGGTAGTTGGAAATTCAAAACGGAATTAATAATGTTCAATCTTGCTCTTTAGTTGTTTCTTGTAATTAGTGCTTACATTCAGTACGGGGAAGAAAACAAAACAATGTACATATGTGCATTTGTGGGCTGACACTTATTTGTCATCCAATTTGTGTAGAACGTGTATATACACACACAACCCTTCAAAAGTTTCAGTGAAATTAAAAAGATGGAAAACACAAGGGTGCAGCAAAATGATCAAAATGGACAATACAGGCATTTATAAAGTTACAAAAGATTTCTATTTCAAATATATGCTGTTCTAGTCATCAAAAAAAGTTTCATGGTTTCCACAAGATATTAAGCAGCACAACTTTTTTCAACACAGATAATAAGAAATGTTTCTTGAGCAGCAAATCAGCATATTAGGGTGATTTCTGAAGGACCATGTGACACTGGAGTAATGATGCTGAAAATTCAGCTTTGCATCCCAGGAATACATTATAATTCGAAGTATATTAAAATATAATAGAAAACAGTTGTTTTGAATGTAATAATACTTTACCATATTACTGTTTGTTTTTTTGTTTGTTTTTTTTACTATATTTGGTGAGCATAAGAGACTTTTATCAAAAGCATTTAAAAATCTTACTGACCTCAAACTTCTGAATAGCTGTGTATAATGGATTTCACAGAATACTACATTTCTCAAATGGCTTCAGTTAAAGCAACTTATTGAGTGTGTTGTAGTTTAAAAGTTTAGTTTAGTAGCGTATCACTAGTCCCGCAGAGCCAGATCTTCAGATTGACGGCAGAAGGTCTGGACTCCATAGCAGCTTTCATTGGCCAATGACCGACCAAGAAGGACATCTGACCGAAAGCAACCAATCTCAGTTCATTTTGTTTAGCGTCATGTTTAGAGCTGTTATTATTACACAATAACAGACCGGTGTGCAATTTATTAAAGAACTCAGGCAAGTTTACTGCAATAATTACACAACAATGGTGCTGTGAACTTCACATACTTTTGAAAATCCAGCATTTAGTTGATCTTGATAAGCACTCAGTGTCACAGTTGTAAACACGACAGCTTTTTTTTTTTTTCCATAAGGGGGTTTGGCATCACAACGGCTTTGTTTGTGGACCATTAAAGAATGCAACGCTTCTCTCGGAACCAATCAGATGACGACTTCGAAAACTCCTGAAGTATTTCCCATTTTGTGTGCCATATGCATCAAACGTTCAGCCAACTGTCCGTGGGCGTAAACGTCTTTTGAGGCAAAGAACCACACGACGCGAAGCGGAGTGCATTCAAGTAGTTTAATGCACAGCTGGATTATCCTGCTTATACCATAGTCATTTGCCAACATTGACAAGTTTAAGCTGCCATTGATGTTTGCAGTGCTAAATTTGACTAAATGGGTTAAAATGATGGTTATTTTCCTCAGCTACCACTCGTTAGATCTAGCATCCTGTCCGCTTTAAATCAGACACTAAGACAGGGCCGTAGCTAGGGAATTCTGGGCCCCCTGAAAAAACATTGATGTGGGCCCCCAACGCCCTCCACTCATATCATATACGGTCGGCCTGTAAGATATGGAGGCCCACATCTGGTGCCATGCACCTAATAAGGATTTCTTACAAAATAACAAAACAGACAAATAAATAAATGCAAATAAAGGTTATTGCTTTTACTTATTCTATATGCTAAGTTGTATATAAATATTATATCAAACAATGGCATTAAGTGATTAATAACTTATGTTTAAAGTCATCAAGCAATTATGCAAGACAAACTAATAAAATAACAAAAGACAAGAAATTAGTAAAATTATAAAATAAACTTTAAAAAAAAGTAGTCCTACCAGCAATATTAATAGGCCTATAAAATGTCTTTCCAGTCAGTCTGATGTCTAACATCTGAGATAAATATTCAGAAATTAAAAAGAATGCAATCAAATGTAAAATAAAACCACTTAAGTTTCTCACTGTCTTCTTTTTTTGATGAAGATAATGTGCTATTTTATTTTAAGCTAATACATTTATCCATCAATAGCAATGAGTTGTATTCGCGTTTTCTTGACAGTATTGTTAAAAATATCACATCAGCAGCTGGCAAGTCAGTAATCCTTGTGATGCGCATATCTATTTTTCTGCATGTTATACAAACCAAGAAACTACATAGCGCAAAAAGACAAGGACTTTGAGCGTGTAATCGTTCGGGCGGTGCCGCAATACAGAGATATGACAGTCCCGGAGTGCGCGGGCGGTGGCTCTTATTAGGTGTACTATTCCAGCGAAAGCAAATCGGGCAGCGAAATGAACGGGACACTGCACCCCATCAAATTGACTCCCTGGCTACAGTGCACTGAACTGTCTTGTTAAAGAACGTTTTGATAGACTGATTAAACAGTTCTCCTGGCCTCCCTCTCCTTTTCATGACGTTATTTGTACCCAGATTTTTTCCCGACATTTTCAGTCAGTTTCACTTCCACTGTAACTTTTTCTAACTTAAACTGTTCTCGGAGCAGCCTCAACTCTGATTGGTTCTGTTCACTAGATGGGGTGATTGTGATTTTATTGGGTCTCTCTGCTGAAATAGCCTAATAACCATTGGACTAAACCATTTTTAGGGAGAGGAAATTTGGAAAACTTCTTTAACTAAATTGCATGTTTTTGTGGTTTTCATTTAACTCTTAGGCATACAAATGTATATATTATAATGACATATGAGTAGGGGAATATATAGCATAACTACTGGATTTAGTGGGCCCCCTGGGCGGTGGGGGCCCCTATAATTGTCACCACCTTTCACCCCACTAGCGATGGCCCTGCACAGAGATAAAGTAGTGCAGTAAGGTTACATTTATTTGATTGAATTATAACATTCATTTGAATAAATTGGCCTATATATGGAGAGAGAGAGAGTGTGTGCGTGTGAATTACCTGCATCTGTGCAGTGTCTCTCTGCTAGCAATGAAGCGGTGTTTAATTACTTCAAAAACAGCGAAGTTACAACCTCCTTGCTGAGTTAATATAATGTAGCAAATCACTAGCAAAGTTAATTTATTAATAAAAGTCACAGGGCAGCGGGGAAGCAAGTTTCTGTGCTCTTTCAGAGATCTCCGATCTCTGCGAGTGACGTGTGTGTGTGTGTGCTTCAATGAAAGACAGATCATGGTGAAATGAATGAACAAATGAATCAACCTGACTACATTAGTTTACTCCAACAAAGGTAATGTTTCAACATGAGAAAGGGCTTCTATACATTATAACTGCAGTTTCACTGTTTGTTCCATGATTTTTTTTTTTTTTTTTGGACATGAAACCAGCCAAGTGAAAAGCTGTTTGCAAATTCCCAAACAATCATAAGTCACTTTTCTGTGAGGGGAAATGTTGTTCTTTACGGATTATAGGAGGACATTTGTGTTTACATACAAGGGCTGGTGTAGGGCAGCTTAGTGTTCTCTTTCATTTAAACATCTTGAGCTTAACATTTACAAAGCAATTATGCCTCTAAATGTTCCCAGCCCCTCAGGGAGTCTAACATAATGCTGGAAGATTGAGAGGCGTGAGGTATAGCTAAAGCACCTGTGGGTTCCAGTCTTTAAATAAGACCTGATTGTTGTTAGATCTTTCACTGCAGTGTAATAATGAATTATTAATTATTGGTAAGCCTAAACCTATTAAGATTGATGTTCAGCACTTGATGATTTGATGAGCCGTTAGGGCCTAATTTGCCACTTTACAGGTAAAACATTCATTATTCACTTGTTATGTATAAAACGCTGCCATGTCAATATATTGACAAGACGGTAAGGATCCAGCGACAGGTGGTCTGGGCTGCTGATGTTTTCTGAGTGAGTGGAGATCCACCTTGAGCAGATAATTAGCTGTCTCCTTGGTGAGAAAGAGGAGGATGTAATTCAATCAAAGCACAATGCTGACAGCTATTAAGAGGGTCTTCGAGGAACGTGGATGTGCACGTTAATATCACATCAGCTCTCGACTGTCCGGTCCTACTCATTGATTGTTTATTCATTTGTAATAATTAATGATGGACCTTTATGCAGCAATTCAGGTTGACCCTATAAAACTGCCAGGACTGTCCCGTTCTTGAGGCCTGCAGACAGAGGGTCGATGGGATAATACATCTCTAGAGGAATGCTCTGTCAACACTGCCTGAGGAAACGCTCGCTCCTCACCTCCACGGGGGAGACTCACTGCTTTGACCCTCACGGTATTCCCCAGAAAGCCAGATTGATAACAGCAGTTTAGCCCCTCGGTGTGCAAGTCACATTAGACCTTCAGCTCGTCGCACACATCCTTCCTCTCGGTCTCTCTCCCAGACAGAGTGCTGGAGGGAAAACAACCCCATCGGTTTAATTACAGTTCTCGAAGGGCTGATGATCTGATGAGTTAGTTACACTCATGAATTAATGATATCCCTCCCTTCTCACGTTATTTAGGCGGTGGAGTCAAGGGGAAAGCCATTCAAAGACTCAATTTGGGACTTCTATGGTGAGCCACGGCTGAGATCCTGTCTCCACATGAATGATGTGAATTGAGTTCTCTGATTGGATGCTTGTTCTGGCGACATGTCCGACAGTTTGACCTGCCCTATTGCCTGTCTGTGTGCTGATTTGCAGCGAAAAGGAGAAAAAGAAAAAAAAAAAAAAAAGATTATGGAGGAGGAAATGATTAGGGAGAGGCGGGGAGCAAAGATTGTGTTCTGCAAAGAGAGTTGGAGGTAACTAAATCATTCTGCAATGCGCTGCTGTTGCAGCTGGTCAACAAAATATTTGTGCTTTGTTTCTGTTTGATATAATTGTAAAGCTCATGTGTAATAATGATATGCTGGTCTATAACGCCTCCCCAAACTTCCTGCTGTCCTGTACCTCTCATTGGCTGTAGGTCATCGCCGATGTAATTTTTTCAGTCAGAACACAGTTCACACAGCAGGATTTTGAATCGCCGACAGGCAGGGTCGGGAAGGTTACTTTTAAAATGTATTTCACTGCAGATTAAGAAATCACCAAAGAAACCATCATGGTTTCCACGAAAATATTTAGCAGTACAAATGTTTTTAATATTAATAATAAAAAATGTTTCTTGAGCAAGCAAATCAGCAAATTAGAATGATTTTTGAAGGATCATGTGACACTGAAGACTGGAGTAATGATGCTGAAAATTCAGCTTTGCATCACAGGAATAAATTACATTTTACAATATATTTAAATAGAAAACAGTCATTAGAAATTGTAATAATATTAATGTTTTTACTGCTTTTTTGTTCATATAAATGCTGTCTTGGTGAGCATAAGAGACTTCTTTTTATATATATATATATATATACAGTTGTGGTCAGAATTATTGGCACACCTGGTAAATATGATCAAATATGGCTGTAAAAATAAATCTGTATTGTTTATCCTTTTGATCTTTTATTAAAAAAAAATCACAAAAATCCAACCTTTCATTGAAGTAAAACAATTGAAAGTGGGGGGTAATTCACATTATGAAATAAATGCTTTTCTCCAAAACACGTTGGCCACAATTATTGACACCCTTTTATTAAATACTTTTTGCAACCTCCTTTTGCCAAGATAACAGCTCTGAGTCTTCTTCTATAATGCCTGATGAGTTTGGAGAACACCTGACAAGAGATCAGAGACCATTCCTCCATACAGAATCTCTCCAGATCCTTCAGATTCCCAGATCCATGTTGGTGCTTCTTCTCTTCAGTTCAGCCCACTCATTTTCTATAGGGTTCAGGTCAGGGGACTGGGATGGTCATGGCAGAAGCTTCATTTTGTGCTCAGTGACACATTTTTGTGTTGATTTTAATGTTTGTTTTGGATCGTTGTCCTGATGGAAGATCCAACCACGGCCCATTATAAGATTTCTAACAGAGGCCATGAGGTTTTGATTTTTTTTCTGTTGGTATTTGCTAGAATCCATGATACCATGTATCTGAACAAGATGTCCAGGACCTCCAGCAAAAAAAATAGGCCCACAACATTAAAGATCCAGCTGTATTTTTAACCGTGGGCATGGGGTTCTTTATATCCCTGTTTGCACCGAACCCATCTGGTGGGTTTGCTGCCAAAAAGCTCTTTTTATAGTTTCATCTGACCACAGAACCAGGTCCCTTTTGAATTTCCAGTCGTGTCTGACAACTGAATATGCTGGAGTTTGATTCTGGATGAGCAAGAAGAATTTTTCTTGAATCCCTCCCAAACAAGATATGGTGATTTAGGGGTTGTTTAATTTTTTTTTTTTTTTAGTCTTTCTGACCCCAAGACTCAACTAATCTCTGCAATTCTCCATCTGTGATCTTGGAGAGTCTTTGTCCACTCAAACTCTCCTCCTCACCGTGCATTAGGACGATATAGACACACGTCCTCTTCCAGGCAGATTCGTAACATCTTTTGTTGATTATTGCCCTGATGGTGGAAATGGGAATTTTCAATGCTTTAGCTATTTTCCTACAGCCACTTTCTATTTTGTGAAGCTCAACAATCTTTTGCTGCACATCAGAACTATATTCTTTGGTTTTACTCATTGTGATGAATGATTAAGGGAATTTGGCCTTTGTGTTTCCTCATATTTATACTCCTGTGGAACAAGACGTCATAGCTGGACAATTTCATGTTCCTAGTCACCCTGGTGTGCTAAAAAATGTAAATATGAATGGGAATATACTTCAGAGATATTTTACTCATAAAAAATTCTAGGGGTGCCAATAATTATGGCCAACATGTTTTGGAGAAAAACATTTATTTCATAATGTGATTTTTCCCCCGACTTTCCATTCTTTTACTTCAATGAAAGGTTAGGTTTAAATAAAAGATCAAAAGGATAAACAATGCAGATTTATTTTTACAGCCATCTTTGATCATATTTACCAGGGGTGCCAATAATTCTGACCACAACTGTATATTACGGACCCTAAACTTTTAAATGGTAGTTTTAATTATATTTTAATGTCAAAAACATATAGGCTATTTCTTTTTTATTTTCTTTTTTTAATTTCCAAGTTCACCTTACTAAATCTTATATGTGACCCTGGACCACAAAACCATAAAGTCGCACAGGTATATTTGTGGCAGTAGCCAACAATACATTGTATGGGTCAAAATTATCGATTTTCTTTTATGCCAAAAATTGGAATATTAAGTAAAGATCATTTTCCATGAAGATATTTTGTACCTACCGTAAATATATATATAAAAAATGTATTAGTAGTAGTAATATGCATTGCTAAGGACTTCATTTGGACAACTTTAAAGGCGATTTTCTCAATATTTAGATTTTTTTTGTCCCCTTTAGATTCCAGATTTTCAAATAGTTGTATCTCGGCCAAATATTTCAATTTCAAAAAATTACCCTTATGACTGGTTTTGTGGTCCAGGGTCACATATAATAATAATTAGACATGCAGTTTTTATAACCTCATTATCTGAGAGACTCCAGGAATATACTTCAATATCATATTACAGGACCGTTTAAAATAAACTAGTAAAGGCAAAAAAAGTTTAAAAGATTACAACCATGAGAAACTTTAGAGGAATGGTGAACAGTAACAGGATCTAAAATGTACACTTTCTCTTACTCATTCATAAAAAATGTATCGTATTTTTAAATCTTAATGCTGCTAAAGCTTGTGGTCATGTTACGCACCTTATATCTACCCTTAAATGATACATCAGGAGTCGTATCTGTTATTGTCTCCCAGATGCCCCCCAGTTAAGCTGTAAAGATTTATGAGGGCTTAACCCAATACAGATTTGTAATCATTCATCACCTGATCCCTTTTACATGAATTATACAAATTTGCGCGCCGTCAAGAGTTTCTGATTGTGACAACCGTGCCCTCAGATTCCTCACTTATAATAAGAGTCCAGTAGGACTACTGAATATCGCATTGAAATTTCTTCCCCACCTCATGTGCGATGGCCGCCGCTACGTTACGTCCACTGTGAGACTGAGAAGTGGCAATCGGCACAATTACCTTGTCACTTATGCATCTGCCACTAACGTTCTCTCTCTCTTTTATTTTGTTTGTTTTACTGACTATTCGGTAAGCTTAGATTGGATTGTTTATTTAAGCATCAGATGCAGAGCTGAAGATTGCAATTCAATCTTCTTTTTGTGTCTCTTCAAATAATGCTTGGGCTCCAACAGCTTTTGCCATTTATCTGGGTCTTTATTGTTATAGAGATCAAAGCAAGGAATAATCTCTCCGATTTCATCTTTCACAAAACACATTGATGTACAGTGTGCACAACATGATTTGTAACCAGTACTGTAACAGTCAATTTTATGCTGTTTTGCATGGTACATCTGGCATGTATTTAAAAAAAAAAAATTTTTTAAATGCTTTCACACATTTGGAAAGCAGCACCTCAAGCATGGCTTTTGGAGGAGCTTGAGCTACTCACATTAAATGAAAAAAGCAGAGACTGTGCAGTAACACAAATGTGTTGATGTGGCCTTGATGGGCAATTATGCCACCTACTTCAATATTAAGCTGTTGAAAAGAGATAAGTTGGACTTTTTCACCTTCTCAAAAGCTGCTAAAAGAGGATAGTCACAACAGGACTTTACTGATAACCAGTTTTATTTATCCCTGCTTAAAATGTGACAAAATATAATTTTTATCACTTTTTATCAGTGTTTGCCACCTTTAATAAGGTAAAACAAACATTTGTCAATATAGACTAATATTGGTATATTGACAAAGTTATCAGTCTTGCATACCCTTACAAAACAGAAGTATACTTCAAGTTCATTTTATTAAGTATACTTAAGTAATGTTCAAGTATATTTTTAAAAGTATACGTTATTTAGTAAGTATACTAATATCAATATACTAGTATTTCAATACTGCTTGGGACTAAATTGGCCCACTTTTAGTATATAAAAGTATACGTTTAAGTGTACTGTAAGTGAACCTACACTCTAAAAAATGCTGGGTTTTGATTTTTGATTTTGATTTTGAACAACCCAAGTTGGGATGAAAATGGACAAACCCAGCAATTGGGTTGTTTTAACCCAGCGATTGGGTTGTTTTAAGAAAACATTTAACCCAACCGCTGGGTTAAAACAACCAATTCACTGGGTTAAAACAACCCAATTGCTGGGTTTGTCCATTTTCATCCCAACTTGGGTTGTTTTTAACCCGGCATTTTTTAGAGTCTATACGTATACTAGTAGTTTACTATTTTAATAGTACTTTTTTTTTTAGTTTATGATAGTACACTTTGAAATACACTCTCAGTAAACTAGTAGTTTTATACAGCAAGTATACTTATAAGTTTTCTTTAAGTGAACATAACATCATATTTATAGTTTACTATGTATATATTATTTTTGCAATTTAAGTATACTATGTTCCTATTTAGGTATTATTTTTTTATACTTAAAAAAATAAAATACCTTTAAAGGTGCAGTGTGTAGTATTTATGAGGATCTATTGACAGAAATGCAATATAATATACATAACTATGTTTTCAGTGGTGTATAAAGACCTTACATAATGAACCGTTATGTTTTTATTACCTTAGAATGAGCCATTTCTATCTACATACACCGCGGGCCCCTTTACAGTGAAGTCACAATTTTGCGCCGTCATGTTTCTACAGTAGCCCTAAATGGACAAACTTCTCTACAGAGCGCTAGTCACTCTCTGCTCTCTCCGACGACGACATCTTTGTCCTGTGTCGGCCACCGTAGCTTCTCTATGTGCTTCGAAAGGGAGGGGTGAGCTGTGGGCGATTGCAATTCACAACCTCACCACTAGATGCCGCTAAAATTTACACACTGCACCTTTAACTCTTTCCATTTTATTGTAGCTTCATGCATCCTTTTTTATCAACACTTGAATGTGGGTAAGTTTCATTTTAAAAAAAGCAACATTTTAAACAAAAGGCTGAGAAAATTGCATTTTATTCAAAGACTTCGTTCGGATCTGATTCAGAACGATGATCAAAACACAGATGGAGTAGATCGAGTCCATCAACACCTCAAAGCTTCACAGTAGTTTCCTCTTCATGGGTTCGACATTTCATTCGATAACATTAGGCAGTTTTAATTTATAGGCTGTTTGATATTTGATGATCGTGTTGTTTTACATTTGCGTTAGCAATCTTCTATCACTTGTTTCTGCTGCTTCTTCACCTGTGTTTTGATCCGGAGATTCTGTACTAGAAGATGCATAACAGCGCCCCCTACCGTATCACAGTGAAAACATGGATAGCCGGAAAAATCAGTCAATGGCAGTGAAAGAGTAAAGTAGATTTGAAGTCAGTTCCTATGTACACTACCAGTGGACTAGCCTACACGAAAATTCAGATACGCAGAATTAGGAACATATCTGTTTTCATTATAATGGAATATGTTGACTTTTGACTCAATGGCAACATGTCTAATCCATGTTACAGGTTATTCTGGACATGGAGAACAAGAAGAGTGTCTTTTAAGGCAAGTCAGCTCACTCTGCATCCATACTGGCAACCTAAACTGCTATGTCCAGTAAGTACAGCTCCTACCTACAGTATACTGAATGATAAAAGGGCAAACTTTTGGTCAAAATGTCATGTTTCAGTAACCCCTTTCAACTGAGAAGTAAAATCTGACAACAGTGGTGTCATAAATTATGCTTCTTTGTGCTAAATCATGCAAAAAATATTTTAAAGGCTTGTCCAGCTAATGCAAATGTGCATTATAGAGTAAACAAACAATTTATTATTACAATTTTTTGCATTCATACACTACCATTCAAAAGTTTAGGTTGGGTAAGATTTTTAAATGTTTTAAAGAAGGCTTCATTTATTTGGGGGAAAAAATAGAAATATTGTGAAATTTTATTAAAAATGTTACGTTTTAAAAATGTAACATTCATAACTTTTTTATATTCTTGAAAGAAGACTTTTATGCTGACCAAGGCTGCATTTATAAACAGTTATATTATTAACAGTAATATTGTGAATTATTGTAATATTATTGTAATATTGTGAAATATTATTACAATTTAAAATAACTGTTTTCTATCTTAATATACTTTAAAATATAATTTATTCCTGTGATGCCAAACTGAATTTTCAGCATCATTACTCCAGTCTTCAGTGTCACATGATCCTTGAATCATGATACAGCGCAGAAATCATACTAATATGCTGATTTGCTCAAGAAACAATAAGCTATTATTATCAATGTTGAAAACATTTTTTTCAGGATTCTTTGATGACTAGAAAGTTAAAAAAAAGAACGTCTCGGTTACGTATGTAACCCTCGTTCCCTGAAGGAGGGAACGGAGACGCCACGTCGGAGACCGACGAATAGGAATCTCGCTCACGAGAGCCAATCTACTTCGAGTGTAACTAAACGAGCCAATGCACATTGGCATGCAATGATTGCACCAGGTGCTCATGCCACACAGCGCGGGTATAAATGAGACACAGGTGCTTGCATCAAATTAGCTTCTTTTGCTGAGGAGCTGAGGAGCCGAGTAGGTAACTGGCACCCCAGCAGGGTACAGCGGACATGGCGACGGGACGTGGCGTCTCCGTTCCCTCCTTCAGGGAACGAGGGTTACATACGTAACCGAGACATTCCCATTCAGTCGGTCACTTCCGACGCCACGTCGGAGACTGACGAATAGGAATCCCTACCAAAGCGCCATGGCCTCTGCCCCCTTCCAGTGCCCTGTGTGAGCCTCCTGAGCTCTCTTACCTGATGAGACGGGGCTCACACAGAGAAGTCCATCACTGCTGTTCCGTGACTATTGGATAACACTGGGAAAGCGTGCCCTAGTGGAAAGGAACGTTGCGGAACCCACATCGTCCCCCGAAGGAGTTATGTGGAGTACAATGCTGAGCCGTAGCTCGCAACCGAGAGGGGGCTCCAGCCCCACTGAAGGGGGGGCTCTCCCAAGGGAAAGACACGGGCTTCCGTTAGGAGCAATCGTGGAAAAATATATGGGATCCCCGCAGGGTCACTCATATAACCCCAGCCCAGTACCGGTTCTCAAGGATTCAGCGGCAAAGGGCCTGAAGCCAGACGCTCCGCCACGTCTGGCACCGAGGGTGATGGAGGACTCGACAGAGTTTGCTTCTGGAGAATATAAGCGCCGTAGCGCAGCAAGCCGACAAGAGCCAGGGCCTCTCAGTGCTTCTACCCGTTTGAGGTGAGAACACAGGAGGAAACCGGCTCTACACGTAGGCTATAGAATCTAGCAAACGTGTTGGGTGTCGCCCAGCCCGCAGCTCTACAGATGTCTGACAGTGAGGAGCCACGTGCCAGCGCCCAGGAGGATGCAACACTTCTAGTAGAGTGTGCTCGCACCCTGAGCGGACAGGGCACACCTTGTGCTTGGTAAGCCAAGGTGATGACATCCACTATCCAGTGGGCCATCCTCTGCTTGGAGACAGCCTTTCCCTTCTGCTGGGCTCCGTGACAGACAAAGAGCTGATCTGAGGTCCTGAAGCTTTGCGTTCTATCCACGTAGATCCGCAGAGCGCGGACGGGACAGAGCAAAGCTAGGGCTGGGTCTGCCTCCTCCAAGGGCAGCGCTTGCAGGTTCACCACCTGGTCCCTGAAGGGAGTGGTAGGAACCTTGGGCACATAGCCAGGCCGGGGTCTCAGTACCACGTGGGTGTCACCCGGCCCGAACTCTAGGCACGATTCGTCGACCGAAAATGCCTGCAGGTCCCCTACCCTCTTGATGGAGGCCAGTGCAGCCAACAGCAAAGTCTTCATAGACAGAATCTTTAGCTCTGCCGACTGCAAAGGCTCAAATGGGGCATTCTGAAGTGCTCGGAGCACCAGAGCAAGATCCCAAGAGGGTATGGAGGGAGGTCGAGGAGGATTTAACTGTCTCGCCCCCCTGAGGAACCTGACGACCAGGTCGTGCTTCCCAACCGACTTACCTTCTACGTGATCGTGATAAGCAGATATTGCAGCAACATGGACTTTGAGGGTGGAGGGCGAGAGCCTACGCTCCAACCCCTGTTGCAGGAAGGAAAGCACAGACGCGATCGAACATCTTCGGGGGTCTTCTCGGCGAGAAGAACACCACTCGACGAACAGGTTCCACTTCGAGGCATAAGCCTGTCTCGTAGACGGTGCTCGTGCCGAAGTGATGGTGTTAACTACCTCTTGGGGTAAGTCACCTAGAACCTCCGGGTGCCAAAGGGTGCCCCGTCTCTGAGTCAGAAGGTCCTTCCTCAGAGGAATGGGCCAGGGAGGGGCTGTCGTGAGGAGCATAAGCTCCGGGAACCAAGTCCGGTTGGGCCAGTACGGCGCCACCAACAGGACCTGCTCCTCGTCCTCCCTGACCTTGCACAGTGTCTGTGCAAGTAGGCTCACTGGGGGAAACGAATATTTGTGCAGGCCCCGGGGCCAGCTGTGCGTGAGTGCATCCGTGCCGAGTGTGCCCTCGGTCAGCGAATAAAACCACTGGCAGTGGGACGTTTCTGGGGAAGCAAACAGGTCGACCTGTGCCACCCCGAACTGTCTCCAGATCAGCTGGACCACCTGGGGGTGGAGTCGCCATTCTCCCGGGAGCGCAGCTCGTGACAGCTCGTCAGCCACACGGTTGCGCACACCAGGGACATGAATGGCCCGAAACGACCTCAGACACTTCTGACTCCAGAGGAGGAGATGGCGGGCGAGTTGCGACATGCGACGGGAGCACAGACCACCTTGTCGGTTGATGTACGCAACGGTCGCAGTGTTGTCCGTACGGACCAATACATCTTTGCCCCGTAACAGCCTTTTGAGGCGGCTCAGTGCAAGATGTACTGCTAGCAACTCGAGGCAGTTGATGTGCCAATGCAGGTGCGGGCCCGTCCAAACCCCTGACACTGCATGCCCGTTGTACGTGGCCCCCCAGCCCATGGCAGAGGCATTCGTGAAAACCACAGCATGCCTGGACACCTGTTCCAAGGGCACCCCGGCCCGAAGGAACAAGGGGTCTGACCACGGGCTGAAGGTTTGGCGGCAGGCCGGTGTGATACTCACTCAGTGAGTGCCACGTTGCCACGCCCATCTCGGGACTCGGCCGTAAAGCCAATGCTGAAGCGGTCTCACATGAAGCAGGCCGAGCAGTGTTACTGCCGCCGCAGCCGCCATATGCCCCAGGAGCCTCTGAAATAGTTTCAGTGGGACCGCCATCCTGCCTTGAAACGTGTTCAGGCAGTTCAGCATCGACTGGACGCGCTCCTCTGTGAGGCGCGCCGTCCGTTCGACCGAATCTAACCGGGGTGGGGCGCTGAGAACCAGCACGGGCCACCCCGAGAAACCAATCGTCCAGCCTCGAGGGTTCGGGACGCGGTGGAGGGTTCCACGCAAGCCCGACTCTCTCAGCGGCCCGGGAGAGCATGGCCATCATTTCTGGATCCGTATCGGGAACAGCGGATCTTCCCGAAGGAGCCCCCTGCGCCGACACATCATCTCCCGAAAATTCTGACCCTCCCTCCGATGCAGCGATGGACATCTGATCATCGAGAGGAGCCCCGAAGGATACGGATGGTACACACCTCGTGGGTGGCCCACCGTGTTCCGACGGCAGCTCTACTGGCTGCGAAGTACGGGAGGGGTGAGGGTTCCCCGGGGGTTAGGTCCCTGGGGGAAGCACGCTCACCGTAACCCTCAAATCACCCGTGCTACTGCCTGAAGTAACCCTCTGTGGAGGGTTAGATCGAGGCAGAGGCACGGGAACTCCACCACTTGCGAGATGGAGTCTCGACCGCAACTCCGAGATGGTCATGTTCCCGCAGTGAGAACATGAGTCATCCACCAGAGCTGCCTCAGCATGAACGCCCAAACACGAGATACAGCGCTGGTGACCATCCCTCGGTGACAGGTAACCACCGCATCCAGAAACACACAGATAGAATGTCATCTTGAAAAAGACGCAAGCTCTATCTGTGTAAACTCTTTTAGAAGGACGCTCTCCTTGGTGCTGAACCACGCAGGGGGAAGGGTTGCAGCGACACAGTCAGGGAATAGTGCAGCCTGACGTGCGCGCTCTCTCTCACGAAGGCGCTCTCTTACCAGCCATAAGAACGGCTTTTCAGCGCTCTCCACCTAGCGCACCGAACCAGCTGTGAGAACAGCCTTTGTGTTTGCTCTATCAAACAAAAAAGAGAGATGATCAAAGAACCACACGACCCGTTGCAGCGCTCTCACACCAACACCGACTGAAGAGATCACTTCAAAAAGGCAAGCTTCAGTCAGTTCCACTGCGTAGAAGAGAGTGATATTTACCACTCAGCTCCGAAGCAAAAAGCTAATTTGATGCAAGCACCTGTGTCTCATTTATACCCGCGCTGCGTGGCATGAGCACCTGGTGCAATCATTGCATGCCAATGTGCATTGGCTCGTTTAGTTACACTCGAAGTAGATTGGCTCTCGCGAGCGAGATTCCTATTTGTCGGTCTCCGACGTGGCGTCGGAAGTGACCGACTGAATGGGAACAGCATTTATTTGAAAAAAATATATATTTTTTTTAATATTAATGAATATTAATTATTTTTTTTATTTTTTTTAAATCGTATGGACCCCAAACTTTTACATCAAACAGTATCGTACAGTATATGTACATGTCCAACCATGAATCTTTTAGGTTTTACATGCTGTTTAAGATCAGATTTATCTAAAATAGATTATACCACAATAATAAGTAGGAATTAAAACTGAAAACTATTTTAATATTTCTCCACAAATGTGTGAAGAGAAACATAGCTGATGTTGTCATCACTTGTGGATGATAGATGAGCAGGCTTACATTTTCCAGTCCCCCATTGGTGAAGCTGGCACAAGATGTGTCATTTTCAGCTCACAGAGAAGTTCAAAAAGCCTCTATAGAGAAGATTGTTCTGAGTGTTGACTGGCATCATCCATATTAGGTGTGGCTTGCTTTGCATTTGTTATGACATAAAGAATTAATTAGAAATGTTACATTTAACATCCCCACGTTTTTCTCTTGCATCTTTATCAGAGTACATTCTCTCGATCGGCTGCACAGTTTAGTCATCTACAGGCGACTAGGAGAGTGAACGCATTATTCTCCATCTCTTATACAGCACATTTCGCTGTATTAAGACTGCCTCAGGCATAATAGTGAAAATGGCAGGCAAGTAAAGCTCTCTTGCTGCTCAGATCACAAATGTGAGTCTGAGATGATGTGTGTTTGACACGGTGTAAGACTCTTGCTCGCTCAGGTGCCAGTCCAGATTTTGGGGCTTCAGGGCAGATTTTTTCCCAATGCTTGTCGACTACTTTTGACTCACACAGAACAATTATTTCTCTCCACAGTTTTAATTTTTTCAATACGTGAGAGAGTAAATACGGACTGTTCTGAGCACTATATTGATCGGTCAGCATCTCTCCAACAGCGCCATAAAGATTTGGAGATCTCTCACACTGTGCTTAGTGTGCGTTTAGTGTATCTAGTTTATGTGTCTATATTTTTGTAGGCCTATGTGTCTGTGCACTTTTTTATTATACCAAGCCTAAGTCTGACATTTTTGTGTATAATTGCCAAAGTAATGGACAAACACATTTGTCCCACCACAAACTCTCAGCATTGGTTGAGCCAGTGTTTTCCATGTGATGTCTTTAACACCAAAAATCACATAGTTCACCTTTAAGAACAGTGTTTTAAAAAAAGTCACAATAAATAATTGATGTATTACATGAGAATACAATACACAGCACCAAGCGTAGTCATAGACATTGCATATAAAATTTTATTGTCTCAGTATTTCTTATATCGTTATGTGCTATAATATTCCTGTGAGAGTTTTTTGGACCAGTTTTACATTCATTGATCTTGTACATCCATTTTAATACCTTGCAAATGTAAACATTTGATTTTCTATGATTAAATTTTGTTGTAAATTCTGCTGATTTGTCACTAAAGAAACAGTTTCTAAACACAGAAGAAGAATGTGTTAAATCTACGACCCTATCAGAATTTTTTTTTGCGTCATAATAGGTGTATAATTTCTGGCTTGTTGCACATTTTCTTTTTGTAAAAAGTGTAAAAAGTTGTTGCACATTTTCTTTTTGTAAAAAGTACATATGACTTAGTAACATATTACCATGAGTGCCATGAAACACAAGTCAGGATAAAAGAGCTAAAATGGCACAGTTTGCTTTTTCTAACATTATTTCTTTAGGTTTAGGGTAGGTTTAGCGTAGTTGGTACGTTATTTTTAAAAGCAGCATAATATCCTTTTGCAGAAATGTCGCCACAGGCACGTTTTTCCAGTGAGCCTGGGTTGAAAAAATCTTTTTTGTTGAGCCCTGCGGTATGCATCTATTTTGTCATATCGAACAATTGATGTTAGATTAAATGTTCAGTATATACTCACCTGCCACTTAATTACATATTACCGGTTTGGACCATATTTTGCCTTCAGAACTGCCTTAATTCTTCATGGCATAGATAGGACAATGTGCTGGAAACATTCCTCAGAGATTTTGGTCTATATTGTCATAATAGCGTCACACAGTTGCTGCAGATTTGTCGGCTGCACATCCATGATGTGAATCTCCCGTTTCACCACATCCTAAAGCTGCTCTACTGGATTGAGATCTGGTGACTGTGGAGGCAATTTGAATTTAGTGAACTCACTGCCGTGTTCAAGAAACCAGTTTGAGAGGATTTGAGCTTTGTGGCTTTCTGCTGGAAGTAGCCTTTAGAAGATGTGTCCACTGTGGTCATAAAGGGATGGACATGGTCAGCAACAATACTCAGGTCGGCTGTGGTGTTTAAACGATGCTCAATTGGTACTAAGGGGCCCAAAGTTTGCAAAGAAAATATCCTTCACACCATTACACCAACAGCAGCCTGAACCACTGATACAAGGCAGGATCCATGCTTTCATGTTGTTTGTGCCAAATTCTGACCTGACCATCTGAATGTCGCAGCAGCAGCAGCAGCAACAGCAGGTGAGCCTGTGTAGCCTCAGTTTGCTGTTCTCAGCTGACAGGAGTGTCACCGGTGTGTCTTCTGCTGCTGTAGCTCATCTGCTTCAAGGTTTGACGTGTTGCTCATTGAAATGACTGGATTGCTCATTGAGTTGTAAACTGCCATCAGACGGTGAAGCCACCGGAAGTGTTCGAGCGGCCATCCTACTATTCCCTACAGACAGGGCATCACTGACTTACAGCCAAAACATTGACCTAAAATCACCGATTTGCAGCGTCTCAGTCTCACAGGATTAGTTTTACGATATATGTATGTAAATTAATAGTTACTTCAGATGTTATCTGTAATGCTTATGGTCTTTTCGTTGATGTGGGTGTGTCTACTGCACACTGCCACAGGTAATGTTAACTGACCAAACACAAAACAAAATATTTCTTTATGTATATAATTATGGAGGAAATATTAAACATTAACATATCTGTGTTTAGCTGCAGAAATTGATTCGAATAGCTTATACAATGAATATTAATTCAAGCCTCTGTTACTATATTGCACTATATTGTATTAAAATTCAAAGTTTGCCATGCATCATCTCGGTAATAAAGCAGTCAGCGTTATTTGTCTGACTAAGTTATGATGATGCGTGTGTTTTATTTCCTAATTGAGCAACATCTATTTCAGACTCTTAAAGACAAATGTATGTCGTTTGCAGTTTCCATATGAGTAAAGTGTTATGTATGCTACGTTGTTGAATTAATTATTAATTTAACCATCGTTTAAATCATTAACTGCATCGAAAAGCATGCTGTTAACAAAATCATTGTTGAAACATTTGCAGTTAGCCTACTGTATGAATAAAAACAATACTACAGCACAACATAAATACATAAATACAACAGTACAAATAGATTTCAAGTTACCAGGTATAAATCTTTATTCCGATTTTTATATTTGTAATACATATGCTGAAGTGTCTCGTCCGTCAGTTAAATCTGATGTTTACTACTGTAATGAATATGAACGTAACTTTTTAATAAGCAGGGGAAATTCCAGACTTTGAACAAATAACCATTTACTTAGGACGTTTGTGTTGTAAGAATGTAGGCTACAAGGAGACTTCAGATATAAAAACGGTGTCTCCTTAGGCACTTACTGTTTTCTCAGTAAAATCATATGATTTCCTATTAATTCAATAGAAGCATGCGCTTACTAGGGAATACCAATATGGCGGCGCAATCATGAGCCAATAGATCAGTGATATTTTCTCTTTTTCGGGCCATTCTCTGTAAACCCTTGACATGGTTGTGCATGAAAATCATGACATGTTCAAAGTCACTTAAATCACCTTTCGCCCCTATTCTGATGCTCAGTTTGAACTCCAGCACATTGTCTTGACAATGTCTACATGCCTAAATGCATGAGTTGCTGCCATGTGATTGTCTGATTAGATATTTGCATTAACGGGCAGTTGAACAGGTGTACCTAATAAAGTGGCCGGTGAGTGTATACAATATGTCTGTAATATAGTGAAAACATTGTGTGAAATCAGTTTAAAGGGCTCTCTCACATATCACTGCTTGCGGTTGCAAATCTATAATAGGTATGCTTTCTTACAATAGACAGAAATATCAAGCACTCTTACCGATGACTAATTAAACCATATTCTTGGTGACAAGGTGTATAACACCTCTCTGTGTCTCAAAGCAGTGCGCTGATGAGACGTTTCATTAGGAAAGCTTTACATACAGCACAGTATTTATATAGTATGCTGTATAGTAACTAACAGAAAGATAACTGCGTTCATTTTACAGCTGAATACCTAATTGATTTTTTTTCTTTCAAATGTAGTGCAGGTTTAACTAATGAAAATGTCCTTGAATGGTAAAGGTGAACAATTTTTTAGAGGTTGTTGGATCAGTAAGTTATTGAACAATGACCGGTCTATGGGGGATCAAAATGTTTTAGTATGCACACACAGCTGTGATATTTATTGCTATAGTGAATAATGATGCAGCGTCAGCATGTTTAAATGCTGAGAATTCATCCGAGAATTAATGACGATGACAGAATTTCGATAGGGTCTGCGTTGAATTAACTTTCAGACTATGTTTCAATCCTTGGTTATCAAAAATACAGACAAATCATCAGTGACACATTGGAGTGGAGTCCATAGATACAGACACTGTGTGAGTTTTCGTCCACTGCAACTAGCGTACACTCAGGCTGAGCATAACATTTATATGATTTTCATTGCAGATATCTTTCAAACATGGAAGTTTATTGGGGAACAGCAAGCATGATGCATTTGCACTGAGACAGTTAGGCAGAGGAAGCCAGCGCTCTCTGTCATCATAACACAGGCCTGAATTCGACAATATTTTATTGTTGTGGGTGACAAGGATGTCATATGAAACATCTGACGTAATCAGTCACAAAGCGTGCACACAGACGCTCCAGCATGAAGCTTTCTGACAGCGCTCTGCCTCCTGTTGGTAATACAGTCTGACAACAACCAAACCGGAGACTGATTACAGAAGCCATTCTATATATATTAATTTCCGATTTTTGTACAAACCACTGAATTGCTATACACTGAAAATGTAAAATCATTTGTATTGTAGAGATTTTTGCAAGGTCTGGTATGCTGCAAGCAACAATATATTCTCATCTGATATAATCATTAAAATATGATGTTTTAAAGCAGGGGTGTCCAAAGTCCGGCCCGCGGGCCAAATGCGGCCCGGGGATTAATTTCAAACGGCCCGCAGCTTGTCTATCAAAATATATTATATGTGGCCCGCCACTCATAATTTACAAATCGTGCAGTTTCACAATGTCAACACAAGGTGGCAGTACTAGATTTTAGGCCAGAGAAACATTAACGCGCCCAAAGCGGAACGAAACAGCGGTACTTGTGCGCAGCGCAACCATAGACTGTAAAAAAATATGGACGTAGTATCCGTGACGTCACCCATAGGATTCTGAAGAGCAGTTTTGAAGCGTAAAGTAAGATCGAGCTGGCTGTTGCCATCTTGGCAGCGCGTCACTGCGCGTCACACCCGGATAACTGAAAATGGGCAAAGAGGCGAGACGTGGGTGGAGCTGAGGTGACGTGATGACTAACAGACAGCAGACAAATGACAATCCACCTGTCACTCAAAGTGGCCACGCCCTTAATTATGCAGAACTTTAAGGCTTTATATAATGTAAACGAATGAGTTATAAAAAAATTCACCCCCCTCACAGTTGTCATGAAGGGCAAAATTAGCTGTATAGACCATATAGACAATTTGCACCAGGCTGTAAACGTTTTTTTCTGCTGTAAAGTTGGGCATTTTAACATGAAGCTCAATGAGATTCTGCTCCCTTTTGGAGCCTGTCTCTAGCGGCCAGTCGATGAATTGCAGTTTAAGTCACTTCTCTATTGGCTTCAAGAGAAACTGGGCGAGGTTGCCGCTTGAGCGCAACTCGTGAGCTCTGAGTCTGAACAAATGTGTTTATTTGCTGAGTGTCTCGATCATACGACCACTAAACAGCCAGTGAGAAGCGTTCGAGTTCGGCGCAGAGGTCTCCGGCACAAGCTGCAAATCTCTCGGTGATTTAATTTAGTTTAAAGCCAGTTAAAGTGCAAACCTGGAGAAACACTGAGCCACAACGACCCAGTTAGAATACTTTTCAACCAACAATTCACCAGCATTTATCATGAATTTACTGTGGTAACACTAACTGTAACCGTGGTACTTTGTCAGAAATGTAGGTTAATATCTCATTTTATTTAATTTTTAATGTAGACATGTATGAGTAATAAAGGCCAAATTACAGACTATTTTTTGTCATAAACTTGCAGTTTTGTGCATTTGTAGCCTATTTATATTAAATGTGTTTATAGACTAAATACCATAAAGCCATTCTATATATAGAAAATAATATTTTTTTTCTTTTTACCACACTGCAAAAAATCCTTTTCTTATTTAGTATTTTTGTCTTGATTCCAGTCTATCTAAAAATATCTAAAAATTCTTAAATCAAGATGACATAAGATATTTTTTCTTGTTTTCTGGAAAATTAAATCAAAATGAAGTGAGTTTTTGCTTAAAACAAGCTAAATTATTTGCCAATGGGGTAAGAAATATAATCTTGTTTCTGATTGAAATCTTGTTTTTTTGTTTCTGTCCCAAACAGAAACAAGATCATTTTTCTTACCCTATTGCTAGATTATTTTGCTTGTATTGTGGTGATCTAAATAGAGTACTGGTTAATTTAAATAAGAATAGAGTTCTAACTCAGTAATAATATTTAATTTTCACCCTTTAAAACTGAGGTTGTTGAAAGTTTTACAGATATTGTTGTATTAAATTTACATCTGTGTCCTATCTCAAGCTACTCTACTGTCAGCTCAAGCTTTTGTCAAATCTGTCATGTTACCAAGAAACAAAACATATATATATATATATATATATACACTCACCTAAAGGATTATTAGGAACACCATACTAATACTGTGTTTGACCCCCTTTCGCCTTCAGAACTGCCTTAATTCTACGTGGCATTGATTCAACAAGGTGCTGAAAGCATTCTTTAGAAATGTTGGCCCATATTGATAGGATAGCATCTTGCAGTTGATGGAGATTTGTGGGATGCACATCCAGGGCACGAAGCTCCCGTTCCACCACATCCTAAAGATGCTCTATTGGGTTGAGATCTGGTGACTGTGGGGGCCATTTTAGTACAGTGAACTCATTGTCATGTTCAAGAAACCAATTTGAAATGATTCGAGCTTTGTGACATGGTGCATTATCCTGCTGGAAGTAGCCATCAGAGGATGGGTACATGGTGGTCATAAAGGGATGGACATGGTCAGAAACAATGCTCAGGTAGGCCGTGGCATTTAAACGATGCCCAATTGGCACTAAGGGGCCTAAAGTGTGCCAAGAAAACATCCCCCACACCATTACACCACCACCACCAGCCTGCACAGTGGTAACAAGGCATGTTCCTTAACAGGTGTTCCTAATAATCCTTTAGGTGAGTGTATATATACACTCACCTAAAGGATTATTAGGAACACCTGTTCAATTTCTCATTAATGCAATTATCTAATCAACCAATCACATGGCAGTTGCTTCAATGCATTTAGGGGTGTGGTCCTGGTCAAGACAATCTCCTGAACTCCAAACTGAATGTCAGAATGGGAAAGAAAGGTGATTTAAGCAATTTTGAGCGTGGCATGGTTGTTGGTGCCAGACGGGCCGGTCTGAGTATTTCACAATTTGCTCAGTTACTGGGATTTTCACACACAACCATTTCTAGAGTTTACAAAGAATGGTGTGAAAAGGGAAAAACATCCAGTATGCGGCAGTCCTGTGGGCGAAAATGCCTTGTTGATGCTAGAGGTCAGAGGAGAATGGGCCGACTGATTCAAGCTGATAGAAGAGCAACTTTGACTGAAATAACCACTCGTTACAACCGAGGTATGCAGCAAAGCATTTGTGAAGCCACAACACGCACAACCTTGAGGCGGATGGGCTACAACAGCAGAAGACCCCACCGGGTACCACTCATCTCCACTACAAATAGGAAAAAGAGGCTACAATTTGCACGAGCTCACCAAAATTGGACAGTTGAAGACTGGAAAAATGTTGCCTGGTCTGATGAGTCTCGATTTCTGTTGAGACATTCAGATGGTAGAGTCAGAATTTGGCGTAAACAGAATGAGAACATGGATCCATCATGCCTTGTTACCACTGTGCAGGCTGGTGGTGGTGGTGTAATGGTGTGGGGGATGTTTTCTTGGCACACTTTAGGTCCCTTAGTGCCAATTGGGCATCGTTTAAATGCCACGGCCTACCTGAGCATTGTTTCTGACCATGTCCATCCCTTTATGACCACCATGTACCCATCCTCTGATGGCTACTTCCAGCAGGATAATGCACCATGTCACAAAGCTCGAATCATTTCAAATTGGTTTCTTGAACATGACAATGAGTTCACTGTACTAAAATGGCCCCCACAGTCACCAGATCTCAACCCAATAGAGCATCTTTGGGATGTGGTGGAACGGGAGCTTCGTGCCCTGGATGTGCATCCCACAAATCTCCATCAACTGCAAGATACTATCCTATCAATATGGGCCAACATTTCTAAAGAATGCTTTCAGCACCTTGTTGAATCAATGCCACGTAGAATTAAGGCAGTTCTGAAGGCGAAAGGGGGTCAAACACAGTATTAGTATGGTGTTCCTAATAATCCTTTAGGTGAGTGTATATAATAGAAAAGGAACCAACCCCCAGGTGTGTCCACAACATCGAATCTGGCCCCCCTTTTTCAAGTATGATTTGAATCCCATTTTCTAAACATTATGAGAATATGCAGGATGCATGTTTGTTAATGCAGTTACACACATTAAAACTGTTAATATATGTGGATTTTGCTGCTTTTCACTGGCACATTAAAAGTTCAGTCAAGGTTATTCAACCTGGTTGGGCACTTGCTTCCATTATATTTGTGTTTTGCATTCATTATGCACTAGAGTTATAACTGGCCTTGAATATAATTCTTCGTCCAAATGACCAGTGGTGCATACATCTAATTTAAAATTCAGGCGGCCACTTTGCACACAATGCAGTGATCCATTTGTTTCATCAAATTGAAAAGCCAGATAGATTGCACATTAGCTCACTTAGGTCTAGTTCGCCAGCACAAAATGCACCCGATAAATATTTGACAGTTTGTAATGTCATCTTTGAGGTGAATTGGTATCACACACACCATTGTCTTCCTAGCTCTTTAAAACAAACTAAGCCTGGTGAAGTCCTGTATTACATTTGTCTGTGGAAACTGAGTATACTGAAGATACTGTATAACGACAAGTTTAGAATAAAGCAAAGCTATATTACAGTAAAAGATACATCCGTGTGTTTATTTAATATTACGTTAATACAATATTGGACAATTGACTATAAGAAAAGCCCTAGGAATTAAATGCACATGAAACAGTGAATAAATAAAGGTAATCAAACTATATATGGTTAGTTTTGTTGCATTATTTGTATTTATGTCCAGACTGTTAAATTGCATGTGCAACTGTTTATATAGTATAGAAGTGTTTCAGTTCCATCTCCTCAGCATCCCAGATAGCCTAGAGGAACTCGATGTTGCAACAGAAACTATTGACTCTCTCTTTTCCAGCACTTTAGACACAGTTGCTCCTCTGCGCTTAAAGAAGATTAAAGAAAATAGTCCAACGCCGTGGTACAACGAGCACACCCGGGCCCTTAAAACAGCAGCCAGAAAAATGAAGCGCAGCTGGAAGAAAACAAATTTCGTGGAAAGAAAGCATGATTGCTTACAGAAAAGCCTTAAAAACTGCTAGATCTGCTTATTTCTCGACTCTCTTAGAAGAAAACAAACACAACCCTAGGTATTTATTTGATACAGTGGCTAAATTAACAAGAAATAAATCTTCAACTTCTGACGTTTGCAAACAGCACAGCAATGACTTTTTGACTTTCTTTACGTGCAAGATTGATAATATTAGGAAGAAAATTATAACTATGCAACCATCTACTACAATATCGCATCAGACAGTGCATTGCAGTGTCACTGAGGAAAAGTTCCACTCATTCACTGCTATAGGAGAGGAAGAATTGGCTAAACTCGTTAAATCATCTAAATCAACAACATGTATGCTCGACCCTATACAGACTAAACTACTAAAAGAGATGCTTCCAGAGGTCATAGATCCTCTTCTTAATATCATTAATTCATCTTTGTCGTTAGGATATGTACCGAAAACTTTTAAGTTAGCTATTATTAAACCACTTATTAAAAAAACGCAACTTGATCCTACAGATTGACTATTAGTCAATTACAGGCCAATCTCAAATCTACCCTTTCTGTCAAAAATACTAGAAAAGGCAGTGTCTTCACAACTATGCTCCTTTTTAGAAAGAAATGGTATCTGTGAGGATTTCCAGTCAGGATTTAGACCGTATCATAGTACTGAGACTGCTCTCATCAGAGTTACAAATGATTTGCTCTTATCATCCGATCATGGTTGTATCTCTCTATTAGTGTTACTCGATCTTAGCGCTGCATTCGATACTATTGACCACAACATTCTTTTGAATAGACTCGAAAATTATGTTGGCATTAGTGGAACTGCATTGGCATGGTTTAAATCATACTCATCTGACCGTTATCAGTTTGTAGCAGTAAATGAAGAGATGTCACACCGATCACAAGTTCAGTATGGAGTACCGCAAGGCTCAGTGCTAGGACCGTTGCTTTTCACCCTGTACATGCTACCCTTGGGAGATATCATTAGGAAGCATGGCGTTAGTTTTCATTGTTATGCTGACGATACTCAGCTCTATATTTCTTCACGCCCTGACGAAACTTACCAATTCACAAGATTAAAGGAATGCATAACTGATATAAAAAATTGGATGACTATTAATTTCCTGCAACTTAATTCAGAAAAAAATGAATTTTTAATTATTGGACAAAAAAACTCCACAAGTAGTAACCTAGAATACTGTCTAACACTCGATGGCTGCTCTGTCAAGTCCTCGTCGTCAGTTAGGAACCTGGGTGTGCTCTTTGATACCAATCTTTCATTTGAAAGCCACGTTTCTAGCATCTGTAAAACTGCATTCTACCATCTTAAAAATATATCTAAATTACGGCACATGCTTTCAATGCAAAATGCTGAACAGTTAGTTCATGCGTTCATGACCTCAAGGCTAGATTATTGTAATGCTCTACTGGGTGGTTACCCTGCACTCTTAATAAATAAACTGCAGCTGGTCCAAAACGCAGCAGCTCGAGTTCTTACTAGAACCAGGAAGTATGACCATATTAGCCCGGTTCTGTCAACACTGCACTGGCTCCCTATTAAACATTGTATACATTTTAAAATCTTGCTAATTACTTACAAAGCACTAAATGGTTTAGCTCCCCAGTACTTGAGCGAGCTCTCAACGCATTATACTCCATCACGTCTATTGCGGTCTCAAAATTCTGGCCAGTTGATAATACCTAGAATATCAAAATCAACTGCAGGCGGTCGATCCTTTTCCTATTTAGCACCTAAACTCTGGAACAGTCTTCCTAGCATTGTTCGGGAAGCAGACACACTCTGTCAGTTTAAATCTAGACTAAAAACACATCTCTTTACTATGGCATACACATAGAACATTATCAATTTATATTATTCAAATCAGTTAAATGATTGTTTTAGGCTGCATTAACTAGGTCAGCCGGAACCGGGAACACTTCCCATAACACCTGATGTACTCGTTACATCATAAGAAGGATGGCATCTACGCTAATGTTAGTCTCTCTGTTTATCCCGAGGTTTATTGCAGTAAGCCGGATCCGGGCCGTATCCAGATCAGATGGTGGACCTGCGCCTAGACATGACCAACGCATCCCTGAAGTGTCTGCAGAGACAGTGTCAATTAAACTCCCCCCTATAAATGCCGCATTGACACGACATCCTCATTAAACCCGTCTCCGGCGTGACGACTCCAATCTTTTGAATAATCTTACGAATATCTTTCGATCTAATGACTTCTGACCTGTAATGTTGCCAGAATCATAATCATACACTATTTGTTCGTCGGCCAGAGGAGAACTGGCACCCCGACTGAGCCTGGTTTCTCCCAAGGTTTTTTTTTTCTCCATTCTGGCCCTGAAGGAGTTTTGGTTCCTTGCCACCGTCGCCTTTGGCTTTTGGCTTGCTCAGTTGAGGACACTAAAATTTCAACTATATTACTGATCTGCCCGAATTGACACTATATGATAATTGAAATGAGCTGGATGACATCACCGTTTTCACCAGAGCGGCTGTACAGCCGAATCAAATTCTGTTGCATTATTTTCCTGTTAACACTGTGAAGCTGCTTTGAAACAATCGGCATTGTAAAAAGCGCTATATAAATAAAGGTGACTTGACTTGACTTGACTTTATATATACAGGGCCTAAAATTACATGGCTCTCGCTGAGAGCCAAATGCGAATAAAAGTCGGCATTGGCGAGTATATAAAACAGTCACTCGCCAGTTGGCCGGTAATATTTTTATGAATCCTAACAATGCATGAACGTGAACAAATGTGAATGACGCTCAGGACAGTTCACGGGCCAGCGCTACGTCATTACCAAGCGGCAACCTCCCCCAGTTTCTCTTGAAGCCAATAGAGAAGTGGCCGCTAGAGACAGGCTCCAAAAGGGAGCAGAATCTCATTGAGCTCCATGTTAAAATGCCCAACTTTACAGCAGAAAAAAACATGTTTACAGCCTGGTACAAATTGTGGTTTTGGTCTATATAGCTAATTTTGCCCTTCATGACAACTGTGAGGGGGGTGAATTTTTTTATAACTCATTCGTTCACATTATATAAAGCCTTAAAGTTCTGCATAATTAAGGGCGTGGCCACTTTGAGTGACAGGTGGATTGTCGTTTGTCTGAATCGTTTGTCTGATTGTTGTTTATCTGAACATTTCTCAAAATCTTCAAAATAATAATAATAATATACATTTTTTTTAATGTTCCACAGAAGAAAGAAAGTCATACAGGTTTGGAATGACATGATGGTGTGTAAATGATGACAACATTTTCATTTTTGGGTGTCTTTAAAGTGATGACTGATGCTGTTTCTGATCTTCCAGTGTGCTGTCCGAATCTCATTTGTAATAGATATATGAATCAATAAAACAAAGACAGGTCTATCAGGTTGTAAACAAGGTCCAACTAACAAAAGAATAGACCAAAAGAACAATGAAAAAATACAGTTTTTCAAAAACAGTACAAAAACAGTTTGTCAAAATACATATCACTGCACATAAATATTACTGATTATTTACACTAAACAAGTGGGTGATGCAATCTAGTATATGCAATAAAATCAATAGTGTCATGAATGCGGTAAATGGCATCACATTTCATTACATAGAATAGATTTTGACTGAATAAATTGCAGAAAACAATGTTGAGGTTAACTGAGGTTCTGCTGCATTGAGAGATGCCCTTTATTGTTCATGCCTGAAACCTGTGACGGAGAAACTTTAAATGTCAATATGATACAGAGAGGGGAGTTATTCCCTGTTCTTCTTCCTGAATGTACTTATACATATTAGCCTGCTAGAATTTCACATTTCGGCTGTCTAGGAAAAGAGGAACTGTCCGACCTTGCACTACTGGACCCTGATTCTAAAGAGATAGTTCAGCCAAAAATTAAAATACTGTTATCAGTTAGTCACCTTCATGTCTTTCTAAACCTGTATGACTTTCGTTATATGGACAAAAGCAGTTAAAACATTTTCGTGTGTGTGTGTGTCTTCCACAGAAGAAAGCAAGTCATAAAGTTTTTGGAAAAGGACTTAAAATTTAGCACTGACCAGTGTTGGGTAAGTTACTCAAAAAAAAAAAAAAAAAAAAAAAAAAAAATATATATATATATATATATATATATTAATTACTAGCTACTAATTACATCTTCAGTATAATTAGATTAATGTACTAATTACTCTCTCTAAAAAGTAAACATTCTAAATCCCATATCAACCTCGACCAGCTGGATAGACATGACAACTGCTCTTTTAATTCTTTCAAATAAATATAAAATTGCGTAAAATATTCTTGAACAGACCAAAGTATTTAAAGGGAGAAGGTTACATTAAAAACATACATTTTAACATTAGATTTTGATGTTAAATCCACTATTGTTTTAGACATAATTGTCCTATAGTCTATACAGTATTTAATGCAATTACATCAGAAGTAACGTCGTTAAATGACAGTAAACATAAGAGTAATCCCTTACTTTACTTTTTCAAATGAAAAGTAATTAAATTACTTAGTAATGCATTATACCTGGCACTGACATTAGTTTCTGCTTGCATATGTTCAATGAAAATATGCACACATAATAAAAATAAATAAATATATTCGGATCTACAACAAAGATCTAAATCTTAATACATGAGGGGAAAAGTGTTGTAAATCTCACATAGAAATGCATCGCTAGCCTAAATCTTGTTAGAAGTAAATGTCACCAACAAATTACATTGAGGATTCGGTTTGGACAGGAAATTGCCACTCGTCAGCACTCCCCACTTAGCCTCTAATACAGTGTTCAGCAAAATAAGCAAAATACCACTGAACTCTATTGGGTGCATCTTAAAAGGCTAGTCCTATGTCCTCAAGGAACGCTGTAGGCCTAATGAAAATGAAGGATGCTCTTTGTTTGTTAAACTCCCTGAAACTAAGTTAAAATGATAGAGAGATGAAAAAAGAGTTTGAGAGGGTTTCTAGGATTACACAACGACAAGTACAATTCTTAATTCTCACTACGTTATAGTACGTGTATTGGTGTCAGTTGGTGTAGTGCAAATCTTGGCCCCTTCCCATAAATGATGATGTCATGCACATTTGTTTGCATTTGGAGTGAAATTGTACCCGTTATCTTATTTTTGGAATAAGATGTGATGTGAAGTTTCCTACAAATTCAACACACTGGTGTACTGGTGTCCCAAATTCCAACATGGTTATATAGGCATATGCAAATATACTTCCTCCACCATGCATGTTATCACTGGGATCCTCTGAGCTTTACAATATTTGTGTTTTCTTTCAATTTCACCACTCATTTGGTTTCCACACTTGATGACTAAACAGTGCTCTTGCTCGTGGCATGAAATAAGAAGCTATCATGCTGTGCTACAGATAAGGTTATACTCCAACTGTCCTTTATTTAGTACCTCTCTTTCAAGAATATAGTCTTAACGTTTTGTGCAATTTTAACTTTTGCTGTTTTTATTACATGCATTTAGTCTCAACGTGTTGTGGTGTCACTGCAGAGGTAAGGTGCAGTATGAATATTTTACATATTGAACTTTTGTTCTTTCCTTTGTTCATATTTATTTATAAAATTATAAATTATTTATTAATTTATTAATTGTTTATATTTGTATTTATTTATATTCTATTTTTTTATTTTTTTTATTTATGTTTTTATTTATTTTAAATATAGTGCACAAGCCAAATGGACCACTTTTAAGTTTTTTGGAGCTTGTCCTGTCATATACTATATATGTTCCTCTGAAGCCATGTGATAGCTTTGTGTGAAGAACAGACCGCAATTTAAGTTGATAAACGTTTTTGATTTGCTCCTCTGGAAATTCTGATCCTGAAGTCTGATGTGTTTGGTCTTGCTGTATTGCTTAGATTTAGAAGCCTTGCAGAAATCATGTCAGAAATCTTGACAGACAGACAGCTCAACGTGCACAGTGTGCATAAAGCTCTGTTGAAATACATGAAACAAATGATGTAAAGCCTTAACATCTCTGATTTTATTATACAGTAACTCCATGTGTGGTTGTTTTCAAAGTATTACTGCTTGCCTGCTAGTTATGTTGTTTTTGCTGAGAGATTTATCTTGCTTCTCAAAATAAACATATTTTTCTATCCTTTATGTTTTCTGCTTAAATCCAATGAATTATAACTATGCCAGACAGCATAACCAGAAAAAGAATCCCCCTTACAGTACACAGAAGATCACAGAACGATGTTCAAAGAGCCAGAAAAAGAAACACAGTAACTAAAAATTCAACTGCATGTCAAGTGCGGCCAGTATGCGTCAAATATCAACATATACAACTATCAATGTTTATATTTACATTGTATTTTGTACATTGACAGACACTTTTTTCCTCAATTGACTTGTAATGTATTTTCATAACAATGGCTTGAGTTTAACGACATTAAATCATGACTAGAGGCTTTGATAACACTACTTGTTATAATTGTGGGGGATTCAATATTAAAGAGAGAAGTAAAGTTTATCCACCTGGTGGATAAATAAACAATAAACGCATTGTATCAAATAATTACTTTAAATGTTAGTACATTTCCAATAGATTTGGAATAGATTCCAACAGAAAACTTAAAAAAAAAAAATACTAATTTCACTTACCAACTTAAAGGGATAGTTTAAGAACTGCGCGAACTGTCGTACGCGCGTTCACGAGAGACTGGCGTTCCAGCGTATGACGTATGACGCAGGCGTAGCTTTGAATGTGGAAGCGCAGAGGAGAGAGCAAAACAAAACTTGCTTCTCGCGAGAACTAGCATATTCTTACCGGAGCGTCCTACGTCATACACTGGAACGCCAGTCTCTCGTGAACGCGCGTACGATAGTTAGCGGAAGTTAGAGATTACAGTTTGTAAAGTTCTAAATATGGATATTTTTCTTACACAAATGCATGGCTTCTCTTCAGAAGGCCTTTATTAACCCCCCGAATGATGGATAGATGCACTTTTAATATAACATTTTTTTTAATATAACTCCGATTTTATTCGTCTGAAAGAAGAATGTCATATACACCTAGGATGACCTAGGGTGAGTAAATCATGGGCTAATTTTCATTTTTGGGTAAACTAACCCTTTAAAGCCACAATATGTAATTTTTCGCCGCTAGAGGTCGCTTATTCAAAACAAAGGCGTATCTTGATGACGCCTTGATTTCGCTGAGCTTTTATTATGCCGCAGTCGTCGCTTCTGCTTCTTCCGCTCATGTGTATGTGGGGTAACGCAGAGCTGTTTTATCATATTAGATACATTATTTGAGTGTGTTGAAAGTTATGTTATAATGCTACTCTGTGCGTTCGCTCGGCGGCTACTATGAGACACTTGTTCACACTGCAGTGAGCTAGATTGTTATTAGGCATGGTACACACGGTAAATCAAGAAAACGAGATTTAAACAATAAGACTAAACGTGTTGAGCTATATAATAATGATTAGTTTTCTGTCGATAAATGTATCCAAACAGTTGCTCACCCATCTAATAAAACACATAATATATTAAAGCGTCTTTGGTGTTTCCATACAAAATAAAACCGGAAATCGAGGTTAATGCAGGTATGATGTCACTGATAGGTGACGCACGGTCCATGTCCTGGTTAAAATTGATTATTTCTCTGTATTTAAACATTCTTGGAAACATTTGGGATAATGTAAGTACACAAGTCAACAAAATATAACATTGTTCTAGTGGTTTTTGGATATTTTAATCCAAAAATCTTATATATTGTGCCTTTAATAATTCAGTCTGATGGGATTGTGTTGTTCACCCCACAGTAAATTGCTTGCCAATCGCTGTATATTGATCATCATCAATGAACTATTCTAACAGCTAAAATGTAATGCATCTAATATATAATATGTAGGCCCATATAATATATACAGTGGGGAGAACAAGTATTTAATACACTGCCGATTTTGCAGGTTTTCCTACTTACAAAGCATGTAGAGGTCTGTAAGTTTTATCATAGGTACACTTCAACTGTGAGAGATGGAATCCAGAAAATCACATTGTATGATTTTTAAATAATTAATTTGCATTTTATTGCATGACATAAGTATTTGATCACCTACCAACCAGTAAGAATTCCGGCTCTCACAGACCTGTTAGTTTTTCTTAAAGAAGCCCTCCTGTTCTCCACTCATTACCTGTATTAACTGCACCTGTTTGAACTCGTTACCTGTATAAAAGACACCTGTCCACACACTCAATCAAACAGACTCCAACCTCTCCACAATGGCCAAGACCAGAGAGCTGTGTAAGGACATCAGGGATAAAATTGTAGACCTGCACAAGGCTGGGATGGGCTACAGGACAATAGGCAAGCAGCTTGGTGAGAAGGCAACAACTGTTGGCGCAATTATTAGAAAATGGAAGAAGTTCAAGATGATGGTCAGTCTCCCTCGGTCTGGGGCACCATGCAAGATCTCACCTCGTGGGGCATCAATGATCATAAGGAAAGTGAGGGATCAGCCCAGAACTACACGGCAGGACCTGGTCAATGACCTGAAGAGAGCTGGGACCACAGTCTCAAAGAAAACCATTAGTAACACACTACGCCGTCATGGATTAAAATCCTGCAGCGCACGCAAGGTCCCCCTGCTCAAGCCAGCGCATGTCCAGGCCCGTCTGAAGTTTGCCAATGACCATCTGGATGATCCAGAGGAGGAATGGGAGAAGGTCATGTGGTCTGATGAGACAAATATAGAGCTTTTTGGTCTAAACTCCACTCGCCGTGTTTGGAGGAAGAAGAAGGATGAGTACAACCCCAAGAACACCATCCCAACCGTGAAGCATGGAGGTGGAAACATCATTCTTTGGGGATGCTTTTCTGCAAAGGGGACAGGACGACTGCACCGTATTGAGGGGAGGATGGATGGGGCCATGTATCGCGAGATCTTGGCCAACAACCTCCTTCCCTCAGTAAGAGCATTGAAGATGGGTCGTGGCTGGGTCTTCCAGCATGACAACGACCCGAAACACACAGCCAGGGCAACTAAGGAGTGGCTCCGTAAGAAGCATCTTAAGGTCCTGGAGTGGCCTAGCCAGTCTCCAGACCTGAACCCAATAGAAATCTTTGGAGGGAGCTGAAAGTCCGTATTGCCCAGCGACAGCCCCGAAACCTGAAGGATCTGGAGAAGGTCTGTATGGAGGAGTGGGCCAAAATCCCTGCTGCAGTGTGTGCAAACCTGGTCAAGAACTACAGGAAACGTATGATCTCTGTAATTGCAAACAAAGGTTTCTGTACCAAATATTAAGTTCTGCTTTTCTGATGTATCAAATACTTATGTCATGCAATAAAATGCAAATGAATTACTTAAAAATCATACAATGTGATTTTCTGGATTTTTGTTTTAGATTCCGTCACTCACAGTTGAAGAGTACCTATGATAAAAATTACAGACTTCTACATGCTTTGTAAGTGGGCAAACCTGCAAAATCGGCAGTGTATCAAATACTTGTTCTCCCCACTGTATATACACTCAAAAATTTAAATGGAATCATAGAAGACATGCTAGGCCTACACCGAAACAGTCTCCATATTTTTAACAGTTGTTGTGTACCTAGCTATGTTTGCCAACAGACTGTAAGAGCTTAGCTAGCATGGCAGATTTGCTTACAGTCCTGCAAAAACGTTGCGCTGTAAGCTTCATGTGAGCCCATTTGGCTATATACATTTTCACACCTCTGTATCAACACAGTTCCTTGCTTTTTGTTGTTTTATTGCTTCTTCTCTGGGAATTTGTGTTTATGTGGGTGAAATGGTTCTGTGCTCACAGAAATTGACAATGCTAGCCAAGTGTAAACAAAGCGACTTGTGTTGTATACAGGAACAAGGAGATGCATCCTCTTTTATTCAATCATGGAAGACAACAGATTCTTTATTGCCACTTGACAGGGATGCCACCCCAGTATGGCTCTGGGTTACTACATGGAGTATTTCTTTTAATGACCACCATAAATTCTAAAATAGTTATCAGGAATGGGCCATTGAGAGCTATAACAAACTTGAAAAAGTACCATCCTAAAAAGTTTGCAGGTTTAAAGATAAAAGTTTCAGGATTCCCACAGAGCACTTCATCACATGAAATTATTCCACCCTCCATAGTTTAATAGCAGCAGTTTGACAAAGAGGTGAAATATTAGCTCTGGCTGGTTTGCTATAGCTGCCAGGGGCAACTCATTTAGTAGAAGAGCATGCATCTCAATGATGGCAGGTATATTCGGATGCTGCTTTGGGACAGTGGAGCGAATTCTTCCTCCCTGCAATAGGAGATTTTAATAAACTACCATGATAGCACCGAGGCCGATGTTGACCTCACCAGACCGAGGGAGGTTTAAATGAGCACCATATGTTGTTGGTTGCTGGGAGGACAAAACCATGTTGGGTTTTAAGGGTTTGCTTCAGTACAGTTCACTTCAGTTTATTTGAAATATTTACAGTATATATATAAAGTACCGGTCAACATTACTATTTTTGATGTTTTTGAAAGAATGCTCATCAAGCCTGTATTTATTTGATCAAAAATACAGAAAAAAAAAAACAGTTTTATTGTTAAATATTATTACAATTTAAAATAATGTATTTCTATTTTAATATACATTAAAATATATTTTTTTTCTGTGATCAAAGCTGAATTTTCAGCATCATTACTCCAGTCTTCAGTGTCACATGATCCTTCAGAAATCATTCTAATATGCTGATTTATTATCAATGTTAGAAACAGTTGTGCTGCTTAATATTTTTTTGGAACCTGTGGTACTTTTTTCAGGATTCATTGATAAATAAAAAGTTCAAAAGAACCGTATTTATTTAAAATAGAATTTTTTTCTAACAATATAAATATTTACTATCACTTTTTATCAATTTAACATATTTTTGCTGAATAAAAGTATTATTGCTTACAGCAAAAAAAAGAAAGAAAAAAATGACTGATCTCAAACTTTTGAACGCTAGTGTATATTGTTACAAAAGATTTCTATTTTAAATAAATGCTGTTCTTTTTTAACTTTCTAAATTATTTTAAATTGTAATAATATTTCACACTATTACTGTTTTTTTTTTGGGTTTCTTTCTGTATTTTTAATTGAATAAATGCAGGCTTGATGAGCATAAGAGACTTCTTTCAAAAACATAAAAAATAGTAATGTTTCCAAACTTTTGACCGGTAATAAATATATATATATATGTGTGTGTGTGTGTGTGTGTGTGTGTGTGTATATATATGTATATATATATATATATATATATATGTATGTGTGTGTGTTGCATATCTTTACTTGATCTCAAGAATCTTTCAAGAGTATGTATACAGTTATCATTATAAAACTGAAAGTTTATTATTGGTTTATGACATTGACACTTGATCTACTTGCATAAAAATATTTTAAATGGTAAGAAATCATTTATAATTATAATTAAAAAATTTTAAAAATGCCATGCAAATATTTATAGCAGTGGTTCCCAACTTTTTTTACTCTAAGGCCCCCCTCCTTTCCGAATCAATACTGCAAGCCCCCCCACACCCCAACCAAGACACACAAACAAATTTTTTTAATTCACAGAAATATTTGTAATCTATATAGTTTTATATAAACTGAAACTTTAATGTAAAACATTCTATTTTTATCCATTTTATTTTATATTTTAATCCATTTTTGCACACAATGTATAACATACTTTTATATACTGTAGACGTCAATTTGCACATTAATTGTTTGATGGAGTAATTGCAGAAATAATTCATTGATTATCAATTTAGTTGCAGCTTTACTGCAAATCATTTGTCACCACAGGCCCCTGTTCCTGCTCATAACCGAGCAGAGGGCTAAAAAGAAGGATGATAAAGGAGGGGAATGATAAAGGAGCAATGTTGACAGTGCAGAAGGATGCACACATGATGCTTATTGTGCCATAAATTCAGCTCTATTCCTTTCCTTCTCATCTGTTCATGTAGGCTATAAGTCCTTGAGCTCAAAGTACGTCCACCTTACCCTGCTGGCTCCTCCACCACGTACCGTTCACTTTCCATGATGATGACAACACACCTTCACATTTTGTTGGATGGCCCCTGCAAAGTAAATGTAATAGCCTGTGCTTTAACTAAATGCGACTCGGTCTGCATGGATATGTAATTATACTACCGGTATTCTATTCCAAACCCGAGGGGGTGATTTGGCCAACTCTGACCTCGTCTGTTTAAGACGGATTACAAACAGTTCTCCCTAAACCAATTAGTTGGACATTATCATGCAAATGACTGTTATTTCTCTTGGTGATCCTAAACACAGATGTGGAAAAGGAGTACACTAGTGGTGATTTCCCTTGAGATCCTTCCAAGATGAACCACAAGCATACAGTGTGTTCCAGCAAGCTCGCATCCCTAAAACACATGCTCCTCTCTTCCCTCCCTCTAGATGCATCATAATGAGCACTTAACAAGACACATAATTCATGACTGCTTAGTAATAGTAAAAACAACATCATCTAAAACACCAGGCATCCGAAGTGCTTACAGTGGTGGTCAGAATTATTGGCACCCCTGGTAAATATGATCAAAGATGGCTGTAAAAATGAATCTGCATTGTTTATCCTTTTGATCTATCATTCAAAAAATTTGCAAAAACCTAACCTTTCATTGAAGTAAAAGAATGGAAAATCGGGGGAAAATCACATTATGAAATAAATGTTTTTCTCCAAAACACGTTGGCCATAATTATTGGCACCCCTAGAATTTTTTATGAGGAAAATTTCGATGAAGTATATTCCCATTCATATTTACATTTTTTAGTACACCAGGGTGACTAGGAATATGAAATTGTCTAGCTATGACGTCTTGTTTCACAGGAGTATAAATATGAGGAAACACAAAGGCCAAATTCCCTTAATCATTCATCACAATGAGTAAAACCAAAGAATATAGTTCTGATGTGCAGCAAAAGATTGTTGAGCGTCACAAAATAGAAAGTGGCTGTAGGAAAATAGCTAAAGCATTGAAAATTCCCATTTCCACCATCAGGGCAATAATTAAGAAGTTCCAATCAACAAAAGATGTTACGAATCTTCTTGGAAGAGGACGTGTGTCTATATCGTCCTAATGCACGGTGAGGAGGAGAGTTTGAGTGGACAAAAACTCTCCAAGATCACAGATGGAGAATCGCAGAGTCTTGGGGTCAGAAAGACTATAAAAAAAAAATCAAACAGCCCCTAAATCACCACAGGAGGGTTTCAAGAAAAATCCTTCTTGCTCATCCAGAAACAAACTCCAGCATATTCAGTTGTCAGACACGACTGGAAATTCAAAAGGGACCTGGTTCTGTGGTCAGATGAAACTATAAAAAAAGAGCTTTTTGGCAGCAAACCCACCAGATGGGTTCGGTGCAAACAGGGATATAAAGAACCCCATGTCCACGGTTAAAAATACAGCTGGATCTTTAATGTTGTGGGCCTATTTTTTTTCTGGAGGTCCTGGACATCTTGTTCAGATACATGGTATCATGGATTCTAGCAAATACCAACAAATAAAAAATCAAAACCTGACGGCCTCTGCTAGAAATCTTATAATGGGCCGTGGTTGGATCTTCCATCAGGACAACGATCCAACATCAAAATCAACACAAAAATGTGTCACTGAGCACAAAATGAAGCTTCTGCCATGACCATCCCAGTTCTCTGACCTGAACTCTATAGAAAATGAGTGGGCTGAACTGAAGAGAAGAAGCACCAACATGGATCTGGGAATCTGAAGGATCTGGAGAGATTCTGTATGGAGGAATGGTCTCTGATCTCTTGTCAGGTGTTCTCCAAACTCATCAGGCATTATAGAAGAAGACTCAGAGCTGTTATCTTGGCAAAAGGAGGCTGCAAAAAGTATTTAATAAAAGGGTGCCAATAATTATGGCCAACATGTTTTGAAGAAAAGCATTTATTTTATAATGTGATTTACCCCCCACTTTTTTAAAATTCTTTTACTTTAATGAAAGGTTAGGTTTTTGCTAATTTTTTGAATGATAGATCAAAAGGATAAACAATGCAGATTTATTTTTACAGCCATCTTTGATCATATTTACCAGGGGTGCCAATAATTCTGACCACAACTGTAAGTTACCGTACTGTTCAGTGGCAGAGCCAGAGGGGTGTCCGGGGTGTTTCATTCGTTATACTGGCAGTGACATTTTTGCTGATTGACATTTCATTTCCTCTCTTGTTGAAAGAAGCATTTATTTACGGTGGCACGGCATATCATGTATATTAACGTTGACTATAAGGAGAATATTAACGTTAGTAGCAAGATACAGAAGAATAAAAATAAAGGGGGTCGCACACGGTATGAGAAACAATGTTCAAAATTGTGCCGCACCACAGAGCGCAATTCACATAGTTTTCCATTAAATAACATTATATTTGTCCCAAATCTTTGTTAATGCACATGATGGCTTTCTGTGGATTGAATAAAGTCTATGCTTCATATAGAGAGATATAATAATATAGATTGCCCTTTCTCTTTCCGTTTGCGCTGTTTTTACTGCAAAACTTTTTGATGCCACATTTTTCACTCTGAAAGATTCACTATTTTGGACTGTCGCCTTAAACTTGAGAATGCGCCGCGCCCGGTGTGCATTATAGCCTATTTACAGTAAGTTTACCATCAGGTTTAGATTTGCTGAACAACTTTTATGAAAGTTGAGTCTCTGTCAGTGTTGGGAGTAACCTGTTATGCAAGTAATGCAAGTTATGTAATCAGATTACTTTTGTCAAGTAATTAGTAAAGTAATGCATTACTTTTAAATTTACAACAAAATATCGAAGTTACTTTTTCAAATAAGTAATGCAAGTTACTTTGTTTTCTCATTTATTGACTGACAGCTCTCCTGTCCTCATGTTGAGAGAAATCAGAAGTAAATGCAGAGGAGTTATGTGCAAACATGATGGTTATTGTAGATCTAGACTCCATTTGAGCATGCATTTACTCATCTCACTTGTACAAAAACACATTCAGTATTCCTCAAAATGAATAAAAACAGTAAAATGCAATGTCTTCTTTGCTGCTGGCCTTCGATGACCCAATTCCACCATACCAATAAGCAAAAATAGCTTAAAAAATAGATAAACACATTTGTCTTTCTTTTTTTTTTATTACACAAACATTTTATTTTTATGGTCTGAAGTAGCTTTTATGGCCCCTGCAGTAGCTTTGGCCGCCCTATGTATAAAACTCTAGTTCTGCCACTGATAAACTTCTAGATAAAAGTGATTTTTGTTCTTGGATTTTAGCAAGACTGTGAAAGTGATATATAAAAGTTTGTGACAACACAACAAATTTGAGTCCAATCATGTCTAGCATTTAGTCCATGTTGTTGCATTATGCTGCTGTTTCTTCTTCTTGACAGTGCACACTTTACTCTCCCTAAGTGCTTTTGCTTCATTTGTAGTTTTCTCTCATTTGCTTAGACACCAAAATCCATTCTATAAGACAAATATCCAACGATAATGCAGTTTTCTGAAAGCAAGGTCCATTTATCAAAACTTAATACAATTAAATAACTGTGATCTCACATTCTTTACACAAACGCTTTTTCTTTTATTTAAAATATTCAACTATAGTTGAATATTCAAGAAAAGTTTTTTTTTTTTACATTTTAAGTATTTTTACTGTACAGTTTTCATTCAACAGATTTACTGTACATTACATTCAGGACATGTATAACATGTTTCAATTATGATCATTCACATCCAAATTTGACTATTGTTTTAAAGAAATATGCTATCAAACTATACGCAGACTGTATAAGTAGGTTTTATAATATTCCTTGGCAATACTTTATAATAAGGTTCAATTTGTTACCATTACTTAATACTTTAGACATCTCATCAATGAACAACATTTTTACAGAATTTATTAATCTTGGGAATGTTAATTTCTACATTTATTATTATATTATTAACATTTCAAGTTGTTAAATTAACATTAATGTATTATGGAAAAACATGACTTAATGAACAGTTTATAAATTAGCATTAACTATTAAGACATTAACTATAAATGCTGTCAATATCTGGTTCATTGTTAGTTCATGATACCTACTGCATTAACAAACTGAACCCTGATTGTAAAGTGTACCTATTCCTTTTACCTGTACACCCACTGTAATTTATGTAGATTATAGTAGTAGTATTTTGCACAAATCAAAAAGTTTAGAGGTTGCCCTGAAAAACTTCATTCATTACAGTAAAAGGTCAGAGTCATGTTGCTTTTAGTAAATCTCACAGTGTATAATGAGTGTTCTGTGTATCTGTGTTTGATAGTTTTGTGAGCCACAAGCAAAGTTTCAATTACATAATGACTTTCCATTTTTGTCTGAAAAGTTGAGTTGTACTTTTGATTTTGTGGTTATAGTTTTGAGAAATGTGACTTGGTAATTGTCTTTCTCAATCTCCATTATTTCTGAGTCCTTCATATTCACAAAAACATTCAGTGTACCTCAACTTTTGACTGCTCTGAAAGCAGAAACTCTCCATATGACCCTATTGATGCTGGATCGGTGTTGATGCCCACAGCCGAAAGCTGCTCTGCTCATTAAAACTCCCTGCTGTGTGCCCATGGTGCCCTAGTGCATTGTGAAATTATCATAGAGAAATAACCATAGAAAGCCTACACTTCCCTTTAATCAACAACCCAGAGGAACTGTCTATCCCTCACATTATTCAAAACAACTCACACAGCCTCCGATGCACATGTAGTTGTTCATACCACATTCCTATTTTTAAGTCAACCTTTACCACTGAATATTGAGCTTTGATTGGTGAAAGAATGAGGCATATCTCAAAGTTTACATTGTCAAACAATTCCTGGCTATTACATAGCAGAGCAAACAGAGTTCAGTGGTTACACCTATGAGATTTTCAATGCTCCTACAACCTCTATAATGTATGACAACCATACAATGATGTGTCCCTCCTGGATACAGTGTAGATACAGTATATCTTCGAATGATGGGTCAGGCATACAAAGAGATTCTTTCCCAGGTGCATTTGCCAGAGGGAACATACTGTGTGATGTAAATGTGAAATTGTGGCCAAATGAAGAAGTTGGCTCACATTTCTGTTGTCATATCTGTAGGTTTAGTGATGGATGTGTTGTATGGATACGTTTAGGCACTTGTTTTTGCTTTTCAGAATTAGAGTTACATATTTATTATTTATTATTTTGTTGGACTGAAGTAAATCATATTGAAGAGTATAACAAAATTTGTGATTTACTCATACAGTGGGGAGAACAAGTATTTGATACACTGCCGATTTTGCAGGTTTGCCCACTTACAAAGCATGTAGAATTCTATAATTTTTATCACAGGTACTCTTCAACTGTGAGAGACGGAATCTAAAACAAAAATACAGAAAATCACATTGTATGATTTTTAAATAATTAATTTGCATTTTATTGCATGACATAAGTATTTGATCACCTACCAACCAGTAAGAATTCCGGCTCTCACAGACCTGTTAGTTTTTCTTAAAGAAGCCCTCCTGTTTTCCACTCATTACCTGTATTAACTGCACCTGTTTGAACTCGTTACCTGTATAAAAGACACCTGTCCACACACTCAATCAAACAAACAGACTCCAACCTCTCCACAATGGCCAAGACCAGAGAGCTGTGTAAGGACATCAGGGATAAAATTGTAGACCTGCACAAGGCTGGGATGGGCTACAGGACAATAGGCAAGCAGCTTGGTGAGAAGGCAACAACTGTTGGCGCAATTATTAGAAAATGGAAGAAGTTCAAGATGATGGTCAATCTCCCTCGGTCTGGGGCACCATGCAAGATCTCACCTCGTGGGGCATCAGTGATCATGAGGAAAGTGAGGGATCAGCCCAGAACTACACGGCAGGACCTGGTCAATGACCTGAAGAGAGCTGGGACCACAGTCTCAAAGAAAACCATCAGTAACACACTACGCCATCATGGATTAAAATCCTGCAGCGCACGCAAGGTCCCCCTGCTCAAGCCAGCGCATGTCCAGGCCCGTCTGAAGTTTGCCAATGACCATCTGGATGATCCAGAGGAGGATTGGGAGAAGGTCATGTGGTCTGATGAGACAAAAATAGAGCTTTTTGGTCTAAACACCACTGGTCTAAACTCCATCCTTCTTCTTCCTTCTTCAGGAAGAAGAAGGATGAGTACAACCCCAAGAACACCATCCCAACCGTGAAGCATGGAGGTGGAAACATCATTCTTTGGGGATGCTTTTCTGCAAAGGGGACAGGACGACTGCACCGTATTGAGGGGAGGATGGATGGGGCAATGTATCGCGAGATCTTGGCCAACAACCTCCTTCCCTCAGTAAGAGCATTGAAGTTGGGTCGTGGCTGGGTCTTCCAGCATGACAACGACCCGAAACACACAGCCAGGGCAACTAAGGAGTGGCTCCGTAAGAAGCATCTCAAGGTCCTGGAGTGGCCTAGCCAGTCTCCAGACCTGAACCCAATAGAAAATCTTTGGAGGGAGCTGAAAGTCTGTATTGCCCAGCGACAGCCCCGAAACCTGAAGGATCTGGAGAAGGTCTGTATGGAGGAGTGGGCCAAAATCCCTGCTGCAGTGTGTGCAAACCTGGTCAAGAACTACAGGAAACGTATGATCTCTGTAATTGCAAACAAAGGTTTCTGTACCAAATATTAAGTTCTGCTTTTCTGATGTATCAAATACTTATGTCATGCAATAAAATGCAAATGAATTACTTAAAAATCATACAATGTGATTTTCTGGATTTTTGTTTTAGATTCCGTCACTCACAGTTGAAGAGTACCTATGATAAAAATTACAGACTTCTACATGCTTTGTAACTGGGCAAACCTGCAAAATCGGCAATCAAATACTTGTTCTCCCCACTATATGCTCATGTGTATGCATGCAACACAATAAATGCATGTCGTTCTTGTTTTGTAAAGGAATTGTGGTCTATTATGATTCAATAAAGATCTTAATGATATAAATAATGCAGAAATACATGGAGTAATTCACGTAACACATGCAGTAACTCCCAAAATTACACTTGGTTTCAAGTCACTAATGAAGTGCTGGATATAGAAAATAAAATCTTTCTCTCTATTTGTAATTAGCTTTTTCTTTGTTCAAGGGAGTACATGTTGCCCCTGCACAGTTAAACTTGCTCTTTGAGACAAACAAAGGTCATTATTGGACATTTAAACAATCAAAGTGCAGTTGTAGTCTTACACATGACTACCTACACATGCACACATCGTTTATTACTGAATATAAAGGTTGTTAAATATCACTAATTCTCAATTGCCCAAAGCCAGAACTCATTATGAGGCATTTCCATCTCTCCCTCCATTTAGTTTTGCTATCTTTGCATCTATGGTTAATTAATGTACAAACTTCCTTTGCCTGGATGCAGCCTCGACCTGCATAATTAGGTCATGCAACATTTGAACCACTCAAGGAGTCTGGACCACTGTCCCCCAGAGACAAGTTCAAATTCCGAATCATCATTTTTCTCATTATTTGATCAGATTAGCATGACATTTAGTATTAAATCTGAAACTCTTATTTTAGTTTATGTTGAGCTTAATTAACAATTTCACAATTTTGAGATACCTTAATCACTAATAGTTTGACAAGGGTGTGAAATAACCCATTAAAGTTTTTGTGCAGGCTTCAGATCCAAAACGATGCAGAACGTGAAAGCATGTGGAGATATGGAGTGTGGAGATATGATAGACATCTCTTGGAAAACCTTCTCAGCCAATTGAAGCAGCTACTGAGAGCATAAGCTGGTTTGGACTCTTGCCTGATGTTCATGGGAGACTCCTCTGTATGCTACTGTGATACTGTATGTTACTAGTATTATAGTATTTTCTGACCTGACCCAGACTACACCACACCAGAGCCTCCTCACATTACCGCCGCCACATCAGAGCCTCCTCACATCACCACCGCCGCCACGACAGAGCCTCCTCACGTCACCGCCGCCACGGCAGAGCTTCCTTACTTCACCACTGCCATGTCAGAGCCTCCTCACATCACCGCCACCACGCCAGAGCCTCCTCACGTCACCTCTACGGCAGAGCCTCCTTACATCACCACTGCCATGCCAGAGCCTCCTCACATCACCGCCACCACGCCAGAGCCTCCTCACGTCACCGCTGCCACGCCAGAGCCTCCTCACGCCAGAGCCTCCTCACATCACCACCGCCAAACGCTAGAACCTCTTCACGCCAGAGCCTCCACACATCACCAATGCCACACTAGAGCCTCTTCATGCCAGAGCCTCCTCACATCACTGCCGCCACACTAGAGCCTCTTCGCGCCAGAGCCTCCTCATATCACCACTGCCACACCAGATCCTCCTCACATCACCGCCGCCACACCAGAACCTCTTCATGCCAGAGCCTTCTCACATCACTGCTGCCACACTAGAGCCTCTTCGCACCAGACCCTCCTCCAGAGCCTCCTCATATCACCACTGCCACACCAGAGCCTCCTCACGTCAGGGTCTCCTCACACCTTAACTTCTGCCTTGCCTACCAAAAACGCTTTTTTTGGGGGGGTATCATTCTAACGGCCAGGCTCTCAAGCCAGTGCTTCCAGGTCCAGTGGTATCAGCGCTCCCAAGTCTGGCAGATGCAGTGCTCTAAATCTGGTGGTCCCAAATCCAGTGGTCCCAAAGGCACAGAGGCCATCCAAGAACTTTTTGTGCTCAATGTCACAGCCACAGAGGCCATCCAGTCCTCTGCTCTGCCATGGCCTTCTGATCTCTAATCTCTGGTGGCCTTCTGCTCCGCCGTAGCCTCCAGGCCCGCCTCTGACCCATGGTCCAGGCTTGCCACTGCTCTACAATCCATTGTCTTGTTCTCTGCTTTACAGTCCAGGTCTGCCACCGCTTCACGGTCCAGGTCCTCTGCCGTGCCATGATCCAGGCCCACTTCCCGTTCATGGGCCTGGCCTTCCATCCCTCACCCTGAACCACCTCCACTCCTCCACCGTCCTTGACTGTTTTGTTTTGATCTGTTTACATTTTTGTCTCAGTTCATGTTGTCATTGTTTGTTTTTGAAATGTGATCCCCATAGCATTGTATTCAAGCCCTCTTGTTTGCCATGTTACTTTGTCGTGTATTGTTTGTGTAACCCACTGGTTGGTAAGTGTAGTCATTTTTTTATGTCAAGTCTGTTCATGTCAGATTCTAGTCAAGTTCAAGTGTGCTCTTGTTTATGTCATGGTTTAGTTTTGCTTGTTTTGTACGTTTTATTAAATAAACTGCACATGGGTTTATTCAACTCGCCTCCCAAGTCTACTAATACTCTGACTGGTAGCTGACGTAGTAGAAGTTGTCTAAAGTGGACCATCGAAATAGTGTTACCATAAAATGCATTTTTCACTGTTCAAGAGACGACTATTATATAAAGTATAATTTAACATTTGACTATACTTGTGATATAAAGATTTACTCTGCAGTGCATAAACCAAGCTATATCACCCCCTTTTATTATTTATTTTTCTTTCAAGCTCTCAGGATCTCAAGTGAAATACACACGAGAACTTGTTAGAATATTGCTTGTGTCTGAATTAGCACAAGCTCCTCTTGCGGTGCAGGTGAGAGATTAGCACATGCAGTGTCAGGTGTGTAAAGAATTCCCAAGTGACCTGTGTTACATAGCCTGCTCATGAATAATTGAACGTGGATCATTTCCCTGTGGTGCACAGTTGCATCCACAAGCATACCTAGCCTATGATTTAGCGAACAGCAAATAAGTGTGTTGCATAAGTGTCTGTATGTCATATTAGTTGCCATCGCCTTAAGCTGTGGTTCATGCTATTTTTAGTCCTCACAGCACCAGTAGAAACCCTAATGGGACAGCTGCCAAGAACATCATTCAGTATACCACCTTATTAACGTCTAAATACTCTGTGCATGCAGGTACAATGTGAATTTAGCTACTGATAATTTCAAGGTTAAAAAATCAATGACTTTTTTCCAGCATACTTTTACCAGATTAAGTCAATGTTGTCCAATTTAAGACCTAGTTGTGCAGTATAACAATCTCCAAACACTGCTGCTTTAACGTTCACAGGCAGACCATCGGTAGACCAGTGGTGCGAATAGGCAATCAAATGTCAGGCGGGTTAATTCCCTTGTGTCGCTAAGATCTGGTTCGTCGGTCTCTGTCTGTGCGGTTCCACCAAACAGAATGTCATTCTGCAAGACCAGCTCAGACCAACCAATTCAGCCATGAATGTCATCGGGAGAAAGACTTTATTTTGGCATACGAGATCCCTAAAAGCACAGATTTTATTTTAAACTACTGCTGTATGCGCTGATAATCACACATTTGATTTAATCCAAGCATGTGTGTTACTAAAAGGTTTTAAAGGTTCTGTATTTGTGTTGTTTTTTCTTTCTTTTTTTTTTTTTTGGACTACCATCCATAAAATGTCTCCTCTACCTGACAGATATCAGTGAAATAAGTGTCCTGAGAAATCACACCTGTCTCTGTGTCAGCCTTAGTCTCTGAAAAAAGAGTCAGGGGAGCAGCCCAGTCCAAGCGCGAACACCCTCTGCCTGTGAATCATTGTGTGTGAGCAGGTTTGCTGGCATGTCTTTGAGGGGCCTAACTAAAACTTGTTTTAGTTAAATGAGTTAAAAAATAATTTTAGATCATTTTAATTCTACTTCCTTACATTCAAATTTGAATTGCAATTCTACATCTATCTATCTATCTATCTATCTATCTATCTATCTATCTATCTATCTATCTATCTATCTATCTATCTATCTATCTATCTATCTATCTATCTATCTATCTATTGTTCAATCAATCTATCTATCTATCGTTCAATCAATCAATCTATCTATCTATCTATCTATCTATCTATCTATCTATCTATCTATCTATCTATCTATCTATCTATCTATCTATCTATCTATCTATCTATCTATCTATCTATCTATCTATCTATCTATCTATCTATTGTTCAATCAATCTATCTATCTATCGTTCAATCAATCAATCTATCTATCTATCTATCTATCTATCTATCTATCTATCTATCTATCTATCTATCTATCTATCTATCTATCTATCTATCTATCTATCTATCTATCTATCTATCTATCTATTGGTCAATCTATCTATCTATCTATCTATCTATCTATCTATCTATCTATCTATCTATCTATCTATCTATCTATCTATCTATCTATCTATCTATCTATCTATTGTTCAATCAATCTATCTATCTATCGTTCAATCAATCAATCTATCTATCTATCTATCTATCTATCTATCTATCTATCTATCTATCTATCTATCTATCTATCTATCTATCTATCTATCTATCTATCTATCTATCTATCTATCTATCTATCTATCTATCTATCTATTGTTCAATCAATCTATCTATCTATCGTTCAATCAATCAATCTATCTATCTATCTATCTATCTATCTATCTATCTATCTATCTATCTATCTATCTATCTATCTATCTATCTATCTATCTATCGGTCTATCTATCTATCTATCTATCTATCTATCTATCTATCTATCTATCTATCTATCTATCTATCTATCTATCTATCTATCTATCTATCTATCTATCTATCCGTCTGTCCGTCCGTCCGTCCGTCCTTCCTCACATTCTGTCTAGACAAACTTGTTTTAGTTAAATTAGTTAAATTAATTCAGATCATTTTAATTCTACTTCCTTACATTCAAATTTGAATTGCACTTCTACATCCATCTATCTATCTATCTATCTATCTATCTATCTATCTATCTATCTATCTATCTATCTATCTATCTATCTATCTATCTATCTATCTATCTATCTATCTATCTATCTATCTATCTATCTATCTATCTATCTATTGTTCAATCTATCTATTGTTCAGTCTATCTATCTATCTATCTATCTATCTATCTATCTATCTATCTATCTATCTATCTATCTATCTATCTATCTATCTATCTATCTATCTATCTATCTATCGTTCAATCTATCGTTCAATCTATCGTTCAATCTATCGTTCAATCTATCGTTCAATCTATCGTTCAATCTATCTATTGTTCAGTCTATCTATCTATCTATCTATCTATCTATCTATCTATCTATCTATCTATCTATCTATCTATCTATCTATCTATCTATCTATCTATCTATCTATCTATCTATCTATCTATCTATCTATCTATCTATCTATCTATTGTTCAATCTATCTATCGTTCAATCTATCGTTCAATCTATCTATCTATCTATCTATCTATCTATCTATCTATCTATCTATCTATCTATCTATCTATCTATCTATCTATCTATCTATCCGTCTGTCCGTCTGTCCGTCCGTTCGTCTGTCCGTCCTTCCTCACATTCTGTCTAGACAAACTTGTTTTAGTTAAATTAGTTAAAAATTAATTCAGATCATTTTAATTCTACTTCCTTACATTCAAATTTGAATTGCACTTCTACATCGTGTAATTGAAGAGATATTCAGTTTAATAAATGTGGCACAATCCTGTGTGAGTTCTGAATCAGTGGCAGAAGTTAGCTACAGCTTCATTTGCATACAGCATTTTTAAAGGGTACAAATTTGCACCTGCCAGACACCATATTGTCAACAGTTACTAATTAGTATTAACTAATGCTAACATCATACGAAATAACCACAGTAGAATCTCTGATTTTACAACCTGAAAAAAGAGCCCAACAAGCCTTTTATTTGGGGAAAAGGTTTTTTTTTTTTTTTTATCCTTTTTTTACAACTTAATGAGTCCCAAGTGTATATTATCAAATGGAATCTCAAAAAGCTTTTACAACCGTGCGTTTAATAACTGAAGTAGTATTTTGAATTGGTCTTCTGTAGGTATAAAACATGTTAATTATGCTCAGGTTTAAATTTATTATGACAACCCTGAAATTAGTTAGCGAGGTGAGTTGTTTGTGTCAGTTTAATTGTGTTCTCAGAGCATGTGGGAGCACAGCTGGATGTTGGCAAATATAAGTAAACCCAGCAAACTCTCATGTCTTACTTTCCATTCATTTCATGGACACAAAATATCATGCCTTGGTTATTACAAGGGTTCTTTATTTAGCAGCACCAATTTGTGAACAGTGCTGCCAGATGGATAACAAAAATCTTCTAAATTTTATCTTTCAGTTGATTTGCTTGAATGAAAAAATAACCACATTCATTTTTCTCTATTTGATTCCACCATGTCAACCCTTTGCAAGCCAAATGACAATCTGAAACAACCTGCATCCGTCATAAATCCGTACATCCTTCCTTGAACATATAAAAATAAGTTTTGAAATCCAACATCTGCACTTTTAATGCGTATTAAATCAAATTGCCTACAATAAGCAATGCCAGTAAGAAGAGTCACTTTATAATCCTTTGTTGACGCCAGCAGCAGGAATATACCTTAAACTCTTAGACCCTGTTGATCTGGCTTCTTTCATATATCGCGTTTCAAGTTATTTCCTGTCTTGTGGATCTGAGGGGACTTGGGTTTCTCACCTTAGGCTCAAGGATTTTACTTCAACGAGACAGCTGATCAAATAGTTTATTAAATGACTCCTGTCAGACTTTGGTGGAGAAAGGCCAGCAGCCTATTTAAGACATTTATGTTGTAGAGACAGGCAGAAAAGAATTATGATTTGAAGAATTATGCTGCACAAGGCAGAAAGGGTCAGCTTTAAAATTTCACCCATACAAATTGAGCATTATTATCCATTGAGAGCCTATAAAGTCCACTTTACCACATGGTGTCAGACAAGAAATAACCATAATAAATTTTTAGTGACCCATTAGATTTAAGTGGGGGCACCATTGTTCACTAATCATTAAGTTATTTTCCTGTCATGTGTCTGCACAGTGAAAGGGTAATACTTCTTTTATATGTATATGTATAAAAATGTGTATTTAGATATGAAATGCCATGGATCACCTTTTTATCAAAATGCCATCACTTTAAGTGTCTCTCCCTCAGTATGCACAATTCTTCATAACTAAATGATGCTGAAAAAAAAAATAACCAAAAATTTACTATTTTAGTTTTTTTAAGAATTACCTCCAACAACAACAACAAGCAGGAAATACTAATAGGATTTTTAAGTCGACCCAGCGAGTAGAACAGTTGAGTCAGACTAATGCATTTTTTTTAGTTCAAATAGGCCTACACTAAAATAAAATAATTTTGTGGTTCAGTATATCTGCCCTTTTCTCAGTGTGCACTGGGGCGTGTATAATGAGTATGCTTGCATTGTTTTAGGGTTTGACATTTAACATTGTTGTCATATTTAGTAACTTGTTGTCTTGTGATGTCAGGATGAGTTTGTTCCTATAACTATCAGTTAGTTGATTGTTACCCTTGTCATGTTTCATGTACCAGATATTGAGGTCCATGAAAAGGTTATTATTTTTTATTTTTTTGTCTCCTGGGTATTCATGGGATGTTGCTGACAGTTTAAGACAAGAAGTCATTTGCTCTGCATAACATGTGCATTTATCATTAAAAATCATTATCATTGAATAATTTAAACCCACATAAATAAAAGGAAACACTTTGCATGGAGCTAGTTTTACATTGAATTACACTGAGGGCCCTATTTTAACGATCTGAGCGCATGGTCTGAAGCGCACGGCGCAAGTGCACGTAGGGTGTGTCCGAATCCACTTTTGCTAGTTTAATGACGGAAAAAACAGTTGGCGCACCCGGCGCATGGTCTAAAAGGGTTGTACCTAGTCTCTTGATGAGTCATGGGTGTGTTTTGGGGCGTAACATGCAACAAACCAACCAGACTCTCATCTCCCATTCCCTTTCAAAGCCAGTTGCGCTTGCACCATGGTGGATTCGCCTATTTACATGGCAGAATTTGCGAGCGGAAAGACTGAACGCTTCTCCAGAGAGGAATCCTTTTATTTTTAATATTTAAAAATGTTTGTGTGCTGCTGCTTGTCCGTGTGCGTGTAATAAGCAGAGTGTACGTATGTTGTGGACCCGCCTATAGGTGCATATTACTAACGCGCCCTTTAAATAACACAAAAAATACTGCGCTATTGACTTTAGACCAGGTTTTTGCTGGTCAATGCCACAGTCGTTTTCAGTTCCTCAAAACAGCAACGCGTCAACAATGCGCCTGAGCACACCTTGTTTTCAGACCAGCACACCCATGGGCGAACAGATGGGCGCGAGTGCATTTGCTATTTAAACAACGTGGCACTGGACGTGAAAACGATAACTGCGTCAGGCTGAAACTAGCAAAAAAAAACTTGCATCGCATTGCGCCGGGTGTATGATAGGGCCCTGAATCTTAAATTGTTACGATGATGGCAGATTATAAGTCATGGCAACCTTACGTTTAAAGGTGCTGTAATTTTCATTCTATAAAAATACCATAATATGTTTGCAGATATTTGGGGAACATGCTAAGTTCACATACTCGTTTCTCTGAAAAACAATGCTACAGCCAGTTACTCTTCTTTGAAATGTGTGTTCCATGTCGGAATGGATGTCTGTGAGATACCACACCCTACCAGTTTACCCAATAATATTTCGACACCCCATGTTGCCAGCTGACGGAAAACACAAGAAAAAACAATTTGGGTCGCAGATTCCCGACCTAAAAAGCCTCGGCATCCATCTTACATACTGCACCTTTAAACGTTTACTGAAGTAAATAAATTAAACTTGGAAAAGCCTTCATTGTTCCCTTTATTTTAATAAGAGAATGTTATAGCAAGTATCCAACATTCGACAGTTCTGCCAAAAGTGGACTGTTTTTCATCACAGCTCATTTTTTTCACACTCTTACGAGACCGGGACACTGTCCTCTTTAATATTGACATTTTGATTCTACTTTAAAGCTTGAAAACCACTGTGGATACTCAGAATTGCTATCATTACTATTGACACAAGCACAAAACATAATGCTTAAATAGCAGGAAAGGGAGAAGTAAAAAAAAAAAAAGCAGGAGGCAGCTCCGGTGTGCCCACAAATGCAGATACTGTATCTTTCTTGCTGAAAGGTTATTTAGTAACAGGTTTTTTAGTATTAGATGGAAATGCAATTATCATGTGATTACAGAACAACAGCATTTGCTGGTGTATAATGCACAGTGGACAAACAAAAAAACATTAGGTACATGGCGAATACATAAAATATAACAATGGTTTTAATTTGTCCTTTTTATCTTTTGGCATCCATATTTCTGAGTGAGCCATATGGGCGTCGCAATTCAGCTGTTTTCTGCCCCTTAATGCTGTGGGAGTGTATGCAGCAGGGTAAACAGTGGCACTAATAAGGAGAGCTCTAAGCCATGCACCGAAGACTCAGATGGATCCTTTCTCACCTGTTGGCCCATGTTGCTATGGTAACTGATATGTCAGGAGAGAACAGTAAATACATATGCTAATGTATTAGAGTTGTGGGTTTCATCATGTCTGGTTAATGAAACCAGACAGGGTATGTGAACTGGATGGATGGATGGATGGATGGACGAGATAGACAGAAAGATTAAAAAAATGCGGCTCTCATCCTGGAATTGCTGCAGAGTGAAGATGAGCGAATGTTAAATTGACACTTGAGGCTTGTTCATGTTTAACTACGGCAATGCCTTCTGGTATTTCACGAGATGTCAAACGATTGTTGAGTGACTAGTATGATTTATGATTGTTATCATGTGTAATAGCTCATCGGTCTGTTTGCTTGGCAGTGGTCTAATATTTCTTTAGGTTATGGCATGTCAAAACACAAAATGTCAGCAGCAGCTCACATACTTGGCTCTAAAACTCAGTGAGCTGCCTTAGTGTTTACTCCCTACATAGGCAGCTGTTTGCTAAGACAAAATCTTAGGGTGCGTTCACACTTGCAGTTTGGTTCGTTTGGTCCGGACCAAATATGCTTGAATATGCTTGAGCATTCAGTCCTTTTTAGGGTCGCATAGGGTTGCATGTCTTCGGTCTGTGTTGCGTTCATATTTCTCAAAAAAATATTTTCGACAAAAAATAATGTACATTTATTACTGATTACAGGATAATACCATGTACATGGTGTTTACCATGTAAATAAAAATTATATATTGATGCTTTTTTACAACTCTATCTAATAAATATTAAATAATCATTCAATTTGTCAAAATAATAGTATTTTAATCATGCTGATTTAATTTTTTATTTAAATTAAATTAAGTAATAAATGAATTATAAGTTGCTTTATAATCATTTAATCTAGTCATTAAAATGATTAGAATATCCATACTTGGAAAGATTTTTGACATTATGATTAAAATGTCAAATTTTAATTGACATTATATGACATTTTGATTAAAAATTATAAGGTCAAAAAATGAAACGGATACATGGATGAATTGTTCACAATAACATCAATAACATGCCTTTAGAAAATAGATATTGTAGGGTCAATTTCCATATCATGCTGACTTTAACATCAGGTTTCCACACTCGATTATTACAAAGGTTATATGCAAGTAGAAGCATCTTCAGTGGTACTGGTTTCATTCTCTCTATGGCCTGTTGTTTGTTCAGAGTTTAATTGATTTCTTTAGCTGAGTATGATGATCTCATCTAGCACATTTCAATTCTATTGCAAAGACAAATATAATCATGTTACTCCTGCAACTTAGTGAGAAACTTGGTAGTAATTCAACAATCTTATCGTGTTCAGCCAAAATCCCAGCCCATAAACCTCTGATCAAGCAATAATAAGCATATTAAAATGAAGTAAAATGAGATCATCCATCCCACTGATATCACACTGCTGCACTGTTTTAATTTTTCCACAGGGGAAAATTCATTTATTTTTATTTTTTTTTACCTTAGTTTCCCTATACACAAAGAAGGTGAGGACTGTGCAACATTTGCATTTATTGTCCAATTTCCTCTCACTTGTTCAAGAAAAGGAGTTAAGCTTAAACTAAGCAGTTTAGAGATTATGTTACTCCACATCAGAGATCTTGTTACAGGTGCAGAAATAGAGTGATTGTTAAAGGGAACGCGAATGCTATCTCTACACGCTCATAAAGATGACTGGCATATTGCATGGCTCCTGGGTGTGGAGATAAAGTGCATCTTGCTCCTTTAGTTCAGAAGCCCCGGAGAATCATTAAATCAGAGAGGAGATTCAGCAGCCTGTGTAAGTATAGCACCGCATCTCTATTTCACTGGGCAATCATTTGACTCAGTTGGAAACCAAGAAGTAAAACATGTTGTGCTTGCAATAAGAATGAAGGGTGGGGGAACAAAGCCAGTCCAGTAAAGGAAAAGAAGTAGTCTGCAATGCATCATTATCTATTACAAGAAAAGGAACAGAGGGATAATAATGCATGTTAAACTCTTCCCTGTTCCTTCTGTCTTGTTTCTCAATAAATGTAAGTCGTCTTATGACAAAAGGTTGGTTGAGTATTAGATGTAGGTTCAATAGCTATGTTTCCATCCAAGTTGCAAATTTAATTTATGTAAAAATTTGCATCATTGCTAAAACAACTACTTAATAAAGCAGCACTTGCATCCCATGTGTTCACGAGAACAATACTGGGTTACACTTTATTTTAAGGTAACCTTGTTTCAGTGTAATTATACATTTAAGAACTGAGTAATATTAAATAACGGCATGTGCTTACTATAAGGTTACAGGATTTGGTAACACTTTATTTTACAGTCTCTTTGTTACATATGTTACATGTTTTTACCATAGTAATAACAGTAAACTATGCATAATTACATTCAACTAACCCTCAACCAAACACTAATCCTACCCTATCCCTATAGTAAGAACATGTAGTTAATTAATATTACTCAGTACTTAAATATATAATTACACTGTGACAATGACACCTTAAAATAAAGTGTAACACAGGATTTGGGTTAGTTGCTTGTAATTACGCATAATTTACTGTTATTACTATTACTTTACATGTAACGTGTAACAAGGACACTGTAAAATAAAGTGTTACACAAAACTGTAATTTACATGAAAATTATAATAGAAAATAGAAATGGACGTTGTAGCCACTGTGGCTTTTTTAGTTTATGTGCATATCTTAACGGAAAAAAAAATTATAAACTCTAAGCAAATGTATAGGCTATATGTTTTTTTCATTGCAGATATTGGAAATCTTATCTGTTTTATTCTAAAATAATGATTTGGTGCCTTTTTTTTTCTTTTTCTTGGGTATTTGAGAATCAGAATTTTTTTTGCAACAACGTAAAAGTCTTCATTGTCAATTTGGATAGATTTAAAGGTACAATATGTAAGATTTTGCATTAAAATATCCAAAAACCACCTGAACAATGTTATATATTTTTTTGACTTGTATATCCCAAATGTTTCCAACAATCAAGAGAAATCTGCACTTTTAACCAGTGACACGGCCCGTGGGTAGAAACCATGAAAACACAGGGCGCTTCCAGGAAAAATCTCTGGTAGATTCTAGCAAGTCACATTTGTTTGTTTTGCACAATCGTGATGGACCACAATTATTTATTATCGTTTTCTGCGGGTTCTGTTGCCAAAGATGACTAAGAAAGTCCCATGATTCCACGCTCTGCCACTGCGTCATCAAGCTATGTCTTTGTTATTGTTTTGAATAAGCGCCCTCTAGCGGCGAAACTATATTGTGCCTTTAATGCATCCTTGCTGAATACAAGTATCAACAAAAAAAACACTTTTAAACAGTACCAAAAATTATGTATACAAGGGGTGCCCAATCCTGCTTCTAGAGGGCCAACGTCTCCTGCAGAGTAGCTCTAGCTTGCTTCAACACACTCTCCTAGAAGTTTTAGTGCATTCAAGTCATGTCAGAAAGATCATATTTATGAGTTGAACGCACTTGAACACCACCACAAAATTGTAAATACCAGGGGGAAGCTCTGGATTTTCTTTAAGCCCCAAGTTTACGAGTTGAGGGTATGTCAGTGAGAAACATGGCAAAATACCACGAGTGACATTGTCAGGATTTTTATTTACAACAAAATAAGCTAACTGCCTGCACAAAATATAATATCATTTCAATATAACAATATAATATGTAACAATAAAGTTTACAATTTGATTAAATAAATTAATTATAAATTAATAGAGCGGTGCAGGTATGACATAATTTTTTTAGCATTTTAGCACTTCCGGTTCCATCGTCCCGAAGTCAATGGGTTTTTTGAATGGGGTTTTGTTTAAATGGTTGAAATAAGGTCTGTGGTGAACACAAGCTCAAGACACTTTATTCTACAACATAAAATACATCTGTATTACCCCATTCCTGATTTTTTTTAAGCTGTTAAGTGTCTTGAAAAGGCGGTTGCTGGACTACAGAGACTGTTGAGGAGATTAAACGTGTTGATGGACAAAATGTGTAAATATCATAAACTTGTGTTGATCACAGAGCTTGGTTTTGCGATGACCCAAAAGCCTATGGGAAAATCCTATTGGGTTTTTGTTGAGGGAACCAGTGTGATGCACTGTCGGTTGACCTACAAAGTGATGTCATACCTGCACCACTCTATTAAAAACATAAAGAAACAAAACGCACCTGGCTGAAGCACATTCTTTGTTCATTTTCTAGAAATATAGTAGAGCTGCACAATTAATTGTTAAAAGATTGTGATCTCGATTCAAAAACCAACGCAATCTCATCATTGTGTCATTGAATCATTCAAGAGATTTCAAAAACGCTGATTCATCCAGTAAACAAGTGAAGTATTTATGAGTGAGTCATTGAATCATTCATGCAAACTGTTTTTTAAAAATAATTAATTCAGATTAATTAAACATTTTAAATAGACTGCAGCAATTAACATTTTGTCAGAACCTCTAGTAAATAGTTTAGTTGTCTATTCAGAAATGTGGGAGAATCGTGATCTCTATTTAAAACGAAAAAAACCGTGACTCTCAATTTAAACAGAATCATGCAGCTCTAAAATAGAGTTTAAAAACCTTGCTGTATTTTTGTGTAGTTAATTAAGGAGAAGGTACACCGCCATCTTGCTCCGACAAAAGTGACTTGAACACACCTGACGTCAAAAACAAATACGCGCGTAAATACGAACTTCCCAGGAGGACTTGAACGCACCATTTCTAGTAATCCTAAAGTCTTTGATTAGCTGGTTCAGGTGCATTTAATTAGGTTTGGAGTTAAACTCTGTGTAACCGGTTCTACTCGACCCGCTCCGAGCGGGATTCGAACCGTCGTCTTCGGCGTGGGAGGCGGGCTAGAGCGCCTTTTGAGATCAGGGGAGTGGGGTTTACACGCACAGCTATTACTGGCCTACGACAGTTACATCTGCAGGACATTAGCCCTCCAGGAGCAGGACTGGGAACTCCTGGCTGGTATATCACAAGCCTCAGACCAGAGGTTTAAAAAAAATCTGTCAGCAAACAGATCCTCTAGATTTTACAAAAAAGGGATACATTCTAATGTATATATATATATATATATACACCTTCATAAAGCATCGGAAGGGATTTAGAAGAGAATGTTTTGGCAGCTCATAAAAATCCTTGTCAATAACTACTTCAAACCCTATGTGAAGAAGTGAGGAGTGCAGTGTTGAACTTTCTATCTCAACTTGGGGAATGGATAGCTGTCGTCTTTGATGCTGATATTGATTTTTCAAGCCAGCAGTCTTTAACTAGTGTCAATTTCAAGGGATGTTGCTGTTTAGCTATGCAAAGAGAGCACTTAATCCCACTGTAGATTAAGGAGGGTTTCACATTGCATTCCAATACAGCTAAACACAGCAGCCGGCATGATTAGAATATAGAGCAGCAAATGATATTGAATGAAAATGCAAAGCTTACTGTGAACATGTCGACTCCCCTCGAAGAGGAGATTGATCTTGTAAAACAACTCAATCATAAGTAAGCAATGATCTGGTTTTCCTAGGTTTAAGAGGAAAACCATTTTTCCTTTTTCCAAACCAAAAAAGCAATTCAATCTAGCTCAGCAAATGCAGAAAGTCCAAAGGATTTTCCATCTTCATATGCTGTTTTAGTGTAGCAGGGAAAGGTTCATAGCTAATTCTTGTAAGTAACGTATAGGATGATGAAACTCGACATGTCGCCTCAACAAGAGCTCTTAGAAAGCGTCTAGCTGACAGTCATGTGCTTGAGGTCATTATCCTGCCATCAGCTGGTCAATATTCAGGTGAAGTGGCTATGACACTGTAACAGGAAATCAATTAAGATGGACATCCTGCCGCTAGTCAGACCACCAACCTATTTACTGTAGATTATCTACTTATACCTAGTAAAAGGACATTTGAATTATTGAAGTACATCAATAAATTACACTTTTTCAACAGGATTTTTCTGCAAACAATGCATTCAATATTAAGCATTAAGGCAGGGCATTTTGAAAATGATATTAATAGTAATTCTACGTCTTAAAAGAGCATAGATAATCCACCAAGGGAAAGAAGACATGCTGTAGGTTTTTTGAGAAGTATTAGGGGCTTTCGCACTGGAGGAACCTTCTTAGAACTAATGGCGAAAGTACCTGCTTTTTGGCGTGTTCACACAGCAGGAACTGGGAAAAATTTTAGTTCTAGGAACGCCTTTTGAGGGGACTAAATTAGCTCCTACTTCAGAGTAGGGTCTAGTCTCAGCCTCAGACGTCACGCCCACGGACCGTTGGCTGAACGTCTGATGCATATGGGACACTTTTCTGGAAACACTTCAGGAGTTTCGAAGTCGTCATATGATTAGTTGAATTCTACAGGATGTCCGCGAGACGCACGCCGGTCTGTTATTGTAGGGACATCGACTTTACATTTTCACGCCCCTAAACATGACGTGGAACAAAACGAACTGTGAAAGGTTGAGTTACATGTCAGTCAGATGGCCTCTGGGCAGTCCTTGGCCAATGAAAGCTGCGATAGAGTCCAGACCTTCTGCCGTCAGTCTGAAGGTCTGGCTATGCGAGACTAGGTCTAACCCAGCACAACAGGAACTACCAGTGGCAGGTTTTCTGTGTTCATTTTTTATTTCCTGTCGCTGTGCAGACTGTTTTATTGCAGTGTAAACAGCTCAATAACCCTTTTATTTAAAGGCTTTACGTATGGCAGAGTATGGCAGTTACCCTGGCATTCAGACAAAACAGGGGAAATAAACAGCTCATGATGCTGCTTGTTAGTTCTGTTGCTTGAGTTGGCCTTTGGTAGAAATTTCAGCTTTGAAAAGCACTGTGTCAATCAAATCTAGACTCGACTCGACCCTGAATCTTACACACTTTTAACATGATTAAAATACATGCTGAGTGACTGAAACAATCTTGTTTCATGTGTTTGTTCACATTGAGTTGACAGTTTGAACATTGTTGTTTCCTTTCATTTATTTTCAAGATCTGAGGTGAATTAGCCTATCCATTGTTGCTTTCAGTAGGCTATGTCTATAAAGGTCACGAAAAATTATATTCAAACTCGCATTAAATTATTTTTGCATTAAATAAAGCGCATAATCTGCACTTGAGATTATCATTATCATACTTTGTATGTTGTTTTAGCTGCAACGCCGCAGAAATTGTAAAATGGAATCACGAAAGGCCATTGCGGTTGGTTAGTACAAAAAACTCTGATTGACATGAAAAAGATACATTTTCTTGTGTGTCGTGTCGCGTCTGGTTAGGACATGGTGTAGGCTTATAGGGATAGTAGGTTTTTATAGACTCTATATTGTTTCTAAATGTGGTGAAAGCCCCTGGAAACCCATGTATCAAATATGATACATACTGTACAGATTTCGCGGTTAGCTTTGAGGCCATCAACATGCTATTGTGTTTCTTTTAGCAGATTTAAAATGTACAGTCTTTCCTGGGAAAATGGACCAAAATGGCCTTGTTCTCAGTTAAACCATTTAATTGTGTGCTTAAGCTGGATGCAGTGGTTGAAACTACCTATTGTAGCATCATGTGACAGGAATGGGGCGGCATTCAAACAAAAAAAGCAATTTACAAAGAATAGTGCCGTGTACAACCAAAAGAACTGCTTAAATACCAACAGATACTCTTCATACTCCAAAGAAAAGCTGAGAAAATGAGCAGTTGCAGTCATTCAGGAGCCTACACGCTTTGTCAAAACATTTAGCGAGATTTTGGAGCATGTCTCATTTGAATACAACAAAACAGACAAGCTTTAAAAGCAAAAGCAGGTTCATTACCAGAACCTAAGCTTTGGCTTTATAGACTGAGTGATATACTGTAGGCAGTTGCTCCATTGCACAACTTGAAAATCTCAGCTGTCTCTCCATTAGGATAGTAAGATTTGATGTCACCAAGGGAGATATGAGGAGGAATCTATAAACTAGAAGGATAAACAAGGTAAAGGCTTGAGCCCATCTTCCAGGGAGTGATGAACTTGATTGCTTTTTCCTTCTGAGTGGCCAAGGGTACAGAGTGTGTCCTCACAGTCAGTGTGTAATCCTCCATTTTTTAATACTTACACACATCTCTTCAGTGCCTGAGTTCTGATGGCTGATTTGAGCCGAAACTTCTGGGTGGAACGCTTGTCTAAGCGAATCAAGTTGCAAATGACATTGTTCAAAGTAGGCAGTCAGTCTTTGGTACTACGAGCTAAGCTGCGTTCATGCAGAAGTACACTCAAGTGTGTTGCTGTCAGGAGTGTTGACTGAGAATGACAGGATGATGGAAGGAAACAAGATAAACCATAACGAGAGGAATGAAGCATTAGTGTTATGGCAGCAGCGGGACATCTCACGGTACAATTGGGACAGCAGAGGTGACAGAAACCATTCGCCCTGTTGTTACTTTAAGGCAAAATTTGGACACATGCATGTTACTCTGACTAGGGGTGACATCCATTTTTTTGTTTTTGCGCAGGCACCAGTGACCCTAACTCTAATAATAATAAAAGGAAGAAATTATATTATTATTAAGCGTAAAATGTCTCTTTTGGGTGTCAATCTGATGTTATTTTATGCTTCAGCGTCTATCCAAACTGTGTGCTAATTTGTGCTAGAACCTGACTTTCCACACAAATGCCTACGAATACTACCTACAATCACACTGCCTATTGTAAGCTTGAAGCCAGTATTTCAAATGATTTCATCAGTGATTTTAGTGATTAAACAATGTTATTTAGCTATCTCAGAAAAATATATTTTGAAACAAATGGCAAGATTTCATCTGTTTTTGAGCCATTTGGGGTTGTACAGACCAAAACTGTCCAGCCTACTAAGTTGCTGTCATTAGCAGTGAAGCCGCATGGGATAAAGTGATTTCATGGAGAGTGAAGCACAGTCTCAGAGAGATCTCAGTGCTCCCCTGCGGGAGAAGCACAGATACTACTTGCAGTTATTTTGCTGCCCTGCTGACTCACTTGTGTTGATCAATAGCTAATTCGCTTACATAATTAAGAGGCACAGCAATCAGAACCTTCTTGAGAATGTGATAATTAATCAATGTGGTTCAGCATTTCCCGTCTGGTGCTCTGTCGTTTTCTCCCGTCCATTCTGCATACAGAGCAGCAAACCAGCATCAGAAATTCAGACACTCTGGGCATCTTTGTTCTCTCATCACTGCGACTGTCATCGCCACACTTCTGAAATGCACATGAATATAGTAGTAATCTGAATAATCAGTTTAATCATCCATACATTTTATAATAGGTAAAATACATTTTTGCAGATGGATGGATGAATGGTGGTATAGGAAGGAGGGTATGGTAGGGTATGGATGGACGGACGGATGGATGGGTGGTTGGATGGATGGATCGATGATGGATGGACAGACTGATGGGTGGATGGATGGATGGATTTATGGATGGATGGATGGATGGATGGATAAATGGATGGCTGGCTGGCTGGCTGGCTGGCTGGCTGGCTGGCTGGCTGGCTGGCTGGCTGGCTGGCTGGCTGGCTGGCTGGATGGATGGATGGATGGATGGATGGATGGATGGATGGATGGATGGATGGATGGATGGATGGATGGATGGATGGATGGATGGATGGATAAATGGATGGGTGGCTGGCTGGCTGGCTGGCTGGCTGTATGGATGGATGGATGGATGGATGGATGGATGGATGGGTGGTTGGATGGCTAAATGGATAAATGGATAAATGGATAAATGGATGGATGGATGGACGGACAAATGGATGGATGGATGGATGGATGGATGGATGGATGGATGCTATTTACTAGTTATGTGATGCAAACATCAACATTTATTAGTTTACAAATGATGCACTATGGTAAAAAGTGTTTTGAGGTCATAACATGGTATGCAAGGATAGATAGACAGACAGACAGACAGACAGACAGACAGACAGATAGATAGATAGATAGATAGATAGATAGATAGATAGATAGATAGATAGATAGATAGATAGATAGATAGATAGATAGATAGATAGATAGATAGATAGATAGATAGATAGATAGATACTTAATATCACGCCACATTGGCTGCCATCTAGGTGCTAAGACACTTAAATTCACGATTCTTTTCTAACCTACAATATTGCCTATGGCCTGGCCCCTCGCTTCCTTCAAACCTTCATCAAAGAGTACATCCCAATCGCTGAAATCTGCTGCTTTAGATGGTCTCACATCCCAACTCCCCCAGCTCTCCATGTCTGCTGGAACAAACTGCCAGAAGACACTATCAGAAGAGCTAACTCGTCAGTTATGCTCAAAAACAAAGCCTTGAGACAGACTTCTCATTGTACGCACACTCATCTCATCTGAAAAAAACTCATCACCTCCACATTTTCTACTTGGCATCCTTCCCCCACTATCCAGCCCAACAATCCAATTCGCACTGAGCCGACAGAGGCACCTGATGGCTTACTTTAAGTAAACAGTGACATTTCCTAGCACTTTGACAGTATTGGGACTATTCACAAGAGTTGTAGCACTCTTCTATCATGTTCTTGATGTTAATCCTAGCTCTTGAAGCTAAATATATAAGTTCCTTAGTTTAGAAAGCACCTTCTGAGAGAATAAATGTAGATCTAAGAATGTAAAATAGGCGGTGGTGAGAAACCAAGAGCAGATACGGATCTGCAGGGGACCCTTCTATGCATGGCATTCTCATACAGCCTGTCAGCTATAAATACCAGAAGAGATTTTTGGCTGCCCACTCTAAAGTGCAGTATGTTATTACATTTATGTCAACTTTTTTTCAAGCATATTTGTAAGGATGTAAGTTTTATTTGTTAGCATTTTTAAAAAAAATTGTTACAAATGATCTTCTGCTGAAATACCAAATAAAAACATTTAAACACATAAAGTACAGTATGTTACAGTTTGAGTTACAAACTCTGTTCTCCACCCAAAATGAGTGCACCAAAACCGCTGCGCGCCGAAGGCTGTCCCAGTTCGAAGGCTCCTTCAAATGCGTTCTTCGTTTCCCGTGAAAAGGGCCGATTGCGTCACCGCTGCACAATTAAGGCTGTCCCAATTGGAAGGCTCCTCAAAATGCCAATTGTGTCACTGCTGCACGACGAAGGTTGTCCCAATTCGAAGGCTCCTTCAAATGCATCCTTCATTTCCCGTGAAAAGCACACATTCGAGGGCCGATTGTGTCACCGCTGCGGGATGAAGGTTGTCCCAATTCGAAGGCTCCTTCAAATGCATCCTTCATTTCCCGTGAAAAGCACACATTCGAGGGCCGATTGTGTCACCGCTGCGGGATGAAGGTTGTCCCAATTCGAAGGCTCCTTCAAATGCGTCCTTCGTTTCCCGTGAAAGCACGCATTCGAGGGCCGATTGCGTCACCACTGCACAATTAAGGCTGTCCCAATTGGAAGGCTCCTCAAAATGCCGATTGTGTCACTGCTGCACGACGAAGGCTGTCCAAATTCGAATGCTCCGTCAAATGCGTCCTTCGTTTCCTGTGAAAAAGGCACATTCGAGGGCCGATTACACTTTTAAACGCAAGTATTGGCTTTTAACTTGCTTAAATATCTAATGATACAAATGAAAAAATAAAAACTTTAAAGCAGTTCAAATGTTGACATATCTTACTAGGATGCAATTATATATAGTTTATACTCTTTATTATATAGTTTAATATAACTTTCAAAAAAGTCTAGTACAAACGTCCTCCGTAGGCTAGACCGTCCCATTTAACAACGCTCAGTCCTTCGTGGCCTTCGAAGGCATGGCCTTTGAAGCCCGAGTCCTTCGAAGGATGCAGCCTTTGAGTTGGGACACAGCCATTTAATTGTATGTAGTACTGTGGGACGCAGTCGGACACACTTGTTACAATCAGCCTTCAAGTTTAAAAAAATTCAAGCTATGTAAATGATAACGTTCATTTAAAAGGAAAGCCTATTTTCAGACTTAACTATCTACTTTAACCTACCTCATTAGACAATGAATTTTACTGGGGCACAGCAAGACTTTACTGGTGCTCTTGCCCCAGTAAAAAGGTCTAGCGACACCCCTGCTCAGGAATAAAGAAGCCACAGAAGCTGATGTGGAACTGCATGGCTGATGAGTGGAAGCCAGATTGGGAAAGAGGCAGCAGATGGTCCAATCTTTCTCATTTCAGGTGGTGGAATTTATTTCCCAAGTAATTGGGGGTAAAACGAGGTAATGACAGCTAGCAGGTCCACATTTGTCATTCAGGTATGTACACAACTAATTTTTGCACTGATTTGTCAGCATATTAATTATTTGTTGAGCCATATAGTGCAGTGTCATTATACTGTAGGGGAAAAAAAGCATTAAAAAAATAACATGTATTATATACATATAATATCAAATTTTTATATTTGCATAAAATGTTATATATATATTGGGGGTGTAACGGTACACAAAACGGTTCGGTACGTAAATAACGTAAAAGTTTGATGTGGGTGTTGACTCTGCTCGCATGGATCGCGTCAGTATTTGCTTTCAAAAGAACGCGCGCTCCGTGGGCGTGGCCGCATTAACACTAATGAGGCAGCTCATGAACAACTGACATATCTCTCTTTTCAAACAGATTACATAAACAGAGAATATTTTTTTTTTAATTGATTTACATTATTTAAACCTTGACATTTCAATGTTTCTTTAGACATATGCCTCATGTTTCTGTGACAAGTATTCACTAAGTTACAGTTCAGTTTCTAAAGAGTATCAGAATAGACTTCATTGAGATAGAGGCTCTTTATTTTGCAAAAAGCACAACATTTTGTTTTTATTGTGAGTGTACACAAATAAAAGTAGAAATTTAACAGATTATAATGATGTATAACACTTGCCTGAATGACCAAAATCGACTGAGTATTTTGAGTCTCTTTCGCACTGATAAGAAAAAAAAAGAAGTGAAGGCGCCGGCGCCATTGCCGACTTCAGACAGTTAAAGATAATGCTGTAAACTGTATAGGGAGCCCTTACTTGCACATTACTGTAATATTAAAGGTTAACAACAGAGCCCAAACTATTAGCCTAAATTCAGTAGCTATTTATTTTTAGATATAATAATAAACACTCAAATAGCACATTGTATGCAAACATGTAAACTTCACATAAGGCAGTTTTTGCATTAACTTCTAAATCTAATTATAAAATTATGTTTTTACTCCAATTCGTTGTTGAAATATAATCATTTATACACAGTGGCTGTCATTTTCATGACAGATTTATTTAAACATACATTGAATAATCAAGACATCACTAACAGGTTAAGTAGAGTATAATTAACATATAGGCTAATATAGTGCATATGTTTAGCGAAAGAGTTCATTTCTCTAGTGAACTAACCAGCTGTGGACACTGAATGACTTGCCTGAGGTAAATGTAATGCTAAGTGATATTGTTTACAAGCTGTTTTATTGAGGTCTTTCCACCGTTGAAACACTGATTGGGCGATTACACTACATATGATACGTTTCAGTAAGTTGTAATGCATGAAATTGTCCAAAATGTCTTGGTATGCTGAAGCATTAAGAGTTCCTTTCACTGGAACTAAGGGGCCAAGCCCAACCCCTGAAAAACAATCCCACACCATAATCCCCCCTCCACCAAACTTTACACTTGACACAATGCAGTCAGGCAAGTGCCGTTCTCCTGGCAACTGCCAAACCCAGACTCGTCTATCGGATTGCCAGACAGAGAAGCGTGATTGGTCACTCCAGAGAACACGTCTCCACTGCTCTAGAGTCCAGTGGCGGCGTGCTTTACACCACTGCATCCGACGCTTTGCATTGCACTTGGTGATGTAAGGCTTGGATGCAGCTGCTCGGCCATGGAAACCCATTCCATGAAGCTCTCTACACACTGTTCTTGAGCTAATCTGAAGGCCACACGAAGTTTGGAGGTCTGTAGCTATTGACTCTGCAGAAAGTTGGCGACTTCTGCACACTGTGCACCTCAGCATGCGCTGACCCTGCTCTGTGATTTAGTCACTTCGTGGCTGAGTTGCTGTTGGTCCCAATTGCTTACACTTTGTTATAATACCACTAACAGTTGACTGTGGAATATTTAGTTGTAAGGAAATTTCACGAATGGACTTATTGCACAGGTGGCAACATCTGTCATGTTCAGTTTAGTTTTGTTCATGGACCTTCAGTTTGCTTTTCATTTGTCACATGTTTCTTTGTTCAGCTTCCCGCCACTCGTCTGCCTCCTTGGTTACCGTCATTATGAGTTCATATGTATCAGCTGTGTTCCATTTATCACCCTCATTTGTGTTTGCTATAATAGTTGGTCCCTCACATTCAATCTCTGTCCGGTCACCATTATGTTTAGATGTTTGTACTACCCGTCTGTATGCTATCTGGATCTACTATTAAACTTTGTTGTTTGGCATTACTGCCTTTGTCTGTCTGTCAGCAAACACCCGTGTGACACTATCATGGTACCACGCTTGAATACACTGAGCTCCTGAGAGCGACCCATTCTTTCACAAATGTTTGTAGAAGCGTCTGCATGCCTAGGTGCTTGATTTTATACACCTGTGGCCATGGAAGTGATTGCAACACCTGAATTTAATGATTTGGAGGGGTGACCCAATATTTTTGCCAATATACTGTATATAGATTTAATATTTCATGTGTATATAAACATGTATAAATTAAATGTATATATACACACATAAAAAAAACATTAATTTATATATACAGAAAATTTAGCATAAATACTGGTAATGTATATGGTTTGTAGAAAGATTTATGTATTATGTAAAATATTATATTTTCTTGTTTTTATTTACTATATACTTCTATTTTAGTGTGTACTCATCATCTATAGCTTTTGGAGAAATAAACACTGTGGGAAGAGCAGTAAAGCTACTGAGGTATCAAGCAATTCCAGCAGTGATATATAAGATGTCATGCATTCTGGTGTGGCCGACAAACAGTAGACAGTAAGTGTGATGACGTGACGAAGTCTAATTATCGTCTAGGCTTCTGCAGAATGATAAATGCGAGCTTGCATATGGTGTTGTCAGCTGAATACTGGTGAACATGATATGCTTCAATTTTATGCAGATTGCATGTCCACGTACTGATTTCTTTGGTCTTTCTGCAAGTTTGCTCCATATTTCAGTCTTTATATAGTTATATTTTGTATATTTTCATACTTGTACCTAATGTTTCCTGATGTTTATTAAAATCATGTATAGGTATCATGGGAGGAACAATCGTAATTAAATTTAATAGAAACAATCAGTGCCTGGAGGACACACTACTGCTTTTGATCCTAATTTCAGTTTTATTAAACGCAATCAAAAACTTCACATTCAACAAAAACCCTGAACATATTCATGGTATGAAACTGGCTCCTCTGCACCGATGAACAGCAATAGAGAATTTAATTACTTAGAATCTGTCAGTTTCCAGTAGTTTCCATTTGTCATAATCTCATCACTAGCTATAAGGGACTCAGAGAGGTTAATAGCAGGCCGCTGGATGAGCTTTTAATGACGGCCAGGTCAGATTTTAGCTTATGACAGGATTAAGTCACATAGCAAAAATAAATAAAAATTAAAACGTGGCAACGTTTAATAATAATTTGCTAACATTACTTAAAGCGTTAGGTATCATGAACCAACAATAAACAACAACGTGCAGAATTTATGTATATACTATTGTCAGTTATATTAGTACACTACTGTTCACTTGAACCTTCATTCTAACATGCTGATTTTCTGCTCATGAAACATTTCTTAAATTATTATCAATGTTGAAAACAATTGTGCTGCTTAATATTTTTCTGGAAACTGACTTGTTTTTTCAGGATTCTGAATAAAAAGTTCAAAAGAACAGCATTTATTTGTAAAAATAAGTTCTTTGTAACATTATAAATGTCCTTACTGTCACTTTTGCACCCTGAATAAAAGTATTCATTTATTTAATTAATTAATCATTTTATACAAATATCTTTAAACAACTCACCATTCCTTTGTCATGACATGGATTTTTTGATCATATCAATATGTTCCTGTCAGTTGTTCAGCGTCTGAACACCAGTGGGCGGGGCCTATTTTGTGATATGTAAAACTATTCGTTGATGTCTTGCTCTGGAGGTGGTCATATGCAAATGTGTTTGCCTGTGTGACGTCACAGATCCCGCAATATCAAAACGAGCTGTTTTTGAAGCTTGATTAAATAAATGCTTCTTTTATGAGGAGGACGTTTTAAGCTCTGAAACTTGCAGGATGTTTTAATGATACAAAGACCTCTTATATGTCAAATGATCAAGACAAATTAGATTTCTCATGTCATGCCCCCTTTAATGCATAACAAAAACCCTAAACCTAGGATCAATTTTGAAAATTCACACTTAATCTCTTAAATAGATGCGTGTTTAAGAAGCGTGACATAGAAGGTCATTTGAAATAGCCATATTTGAACTGTATTAACTAACATACTTTTATATTTTTGGTAACACTTTACAATTATCATTAGTTAACATTTGTTAACTACTTTAGTTAACATGAACTAAGAATGAACAATACTTTGACAGCATTTATTAATCTTTGTTAATGTTAATTTCAGCATTTACTAATACATTGTGGAAGTCAAAAGTTGTATTTGTTAACATTAGTTAATGCACTGTGAACTAACATGAACAAACAATGAACAGCTGGATTTTTTTATTAACTAACATTAAAAAAGATTAATAAATACTGTAACAAATGTATTGCTAATTATTAGTTCATGTTAGTTAATACATTAACTAATGTTAACAAATGTGACCTTATTGTAAAGTTTTACCATATTTTTTATAATTTAGCTCCATTTTATCATGTTTTATGCAGATTTTTAGTGAGGTATGATGGAAATCCCAACCTGATCTCATGAGAAACCTCAGCTTCTGATTTCGTATGAATTAGTATGATTTAATTAGTATAAAAACGTAACATTTTTAGAAAAAAAAAACCTAAGCATGCATCAGAGGCGTGTTCGAACGTGAAAATATGCGAATGAGATTAATTAAAACAAATTATACACTGTAAAAAAATTATATGATCAATAAATTCATCAAAATAATTCATCAAAATCAATAAATATATAAGTTATACAATATTCAACTAATTTTTTTTTTAAGTCAGTTTAATGTAATTTAAGTTAAAATGACTTAAACATCCAAGTTGATTGTACTTAAAAATTTAAGGCAGCAATTCACTAAAACTTAAAATACTTGCCATGGGAATATATGGGAAATCCTCACATCTTTGTCATCCAAAGCAGCAGATTATAGCATGATATATTCTGACATTACTGAAAATTGTCCTTTTTATTTGCAAAAAGAGACTCTTTTTCATGCATTCATTGTGAGAGGTTAAAACCTTTATTTGATATCTTTAAGAAGTTTTTTTAAATTCCTTTGATGTGATTTTTTTTCAATAAAAATGTTTATTTGTGATTTTAAATATGGGAAAAAACATCGACAGAAGTCTTAACTGTTGAATTTCTTGTTAGGGCAAGCAAAAAATGGCGATTTATGCCACAAGAAAAGAAAAAGTTCAGCAAAAGGTTTGTAATTTTAGTTTGTACAATTAGTCAAATCTAGGATTTTGATTGATTATCATTATTATAGATTAATGCATGATCTTTTATCTTTTGAAGCAATTAGGTGTTTACGTGGGAATCTCTGACAAATTGTTGAAGAAGAGCTGTTTTTTGTCAAGATGATTCTTATTGAATTTTAATATTTATTAGTGTTTGGTAAATTGTTGCATTGTTTTTTGGCATAATTTGTAATAAAAAGGGTTTTGAAAGTCAAAAACTCCATCTCTCTCTCTTTCTCTCTCTCTCTCTCTCTCTCTCTCTCTCTCTGTTCTCAGTAGATGGGTGACAGACAGGCACTAGTTTTGGTTGGAGTGACTCAATGTCAGTGGAGATTTCTGCATCCCGTGTCTGTTCTCAGAGGACAAACCCAGACACTGCCAGCTTAAAATAGATTTTGCAGGCAGTACATCAGTGTGAGTTTAGGCAGCAGGATGTGGTCTGCTCGCTGTGCTGTGTTTTACATAATGAGCTTAGTTCAGAGCTGGTGGCTGGAGGAGGCCTGAATGCAGAGTGATCCCGAACCAAACCTCTGTCACTCAGCGCCACCAGACACCAAAGCTCATTACTGGAAAGTGATTATGAAGCGATTTTTGCATATTAGGACAATGATTTTGAATTCGAAAGAAGAATTTAGTGAGCCAGAAGAAAACATCTTTAGGGACTGTGAGTCAGCGAGCTCCCTTAATGTTCAAGTTTTGATGGATGAGTCATAGTTTTTGATTTAGTTAGCCATACATTTTTATGGAATTATTGTAGAAAAGCAGTGAGACATAAAACTTGATGTCATGTCCTATGTTTGCGGCAGGCAGCAGATGGGCGTAATAAATTAAATTCTTTGTTGTTTGGGGCTTGTTTTCGCATACCCAAAAAATAATTTGTCGATAATTCTTTGTAGTCCTGCTAAACCGTTTCCTTGAAAGCACAAGGAAAATGGGACTGTATTCGGTGTGCACTTCACTGGCCTTAAGACTCAATATGCAGAAATTCTGCTTTCACTAAAACCTCCAAAACAACCACATCCATTTCAGTAGACCTATTTAAAATTCTGGATCTCACCACACTTAGTTATTCAGAACTGAACGGAAGCTTTTATCTAAAAAAAAAAAAAAAAAGCATGTTTACTCCTGTCAGTCAATATCTTTCCATCTATCTTAAATCTATCAGAAGCTACATTTACATGAAACCAATTAATCTGTTAGTAATTGGACTGATGGCTCAATTGGAATGATAACCTTTCATGTAAATACCTCAATCGATCCGATTGAGATCTATCTGAATGAAATTGATGGTGAAAACCTGAAATAATCCGATATAATGGGAAAAAAAATGAGCATGTAAAGCATTAAGCATGTAATATTATCCTACTATTTTCTCAATCACAGTGCTGTGATGCGCATTTCTATGTCTTACGACATTTATGTCTTAAATCTGGTCAGTGGAGGAGACAGAATATTTACTGAACATTTTTAATTAAATGCATAAATACACTATATTGCCAAAAGTATAGGGACACCCCTCCAAATCATTGAATTCAGTTGTTCCAATCATTTCCATGGCCACAGGTGTATAAAATCAAGCACCTAGGCATGCAGACGCTTCTACAAACATTTGTAAAAGAATGGGTCGCTCTCAGGAGCTCAGTGAATTCAAGCGTTGTACCGTGATAGGTTTCCACCTGTGCAATAAATCCATTCGTGAAATTTCCTCACTACTAAATATTCCACAGTCAACTGTTAGTGGTATTATAACAAACTGGAAGCAATTGGGAACAACAGCAACTCAGCCACGAAGTGGTAGACCACGTAATATCACAGAGCAGGGTCAGCGCATGCTGAGGCGCAAAGTGCGCAGAAGTCGCCAACTTTCTGCAGAGTCAATAGCTACAGACCTCCAAACTTCGTGTGGCCTTCAGATTAGCTCAAGAACAGTGCGTAGAAAGCTTCATGGAATGGGTTTCCATGGCCGAGCAGCTGCATCCAAGCCTTACATCACCAAGTGCAATGTCGGATGCAGTGGTGTAAAGCATGGCGCCACTGGAGTCTAGAGCAGTGGAGACGTGTTCTCTGGAGTGACCAATCACGCTTCTCTGTCTGTCAATCCGCTGGACGAGTCTGGGTTTGGCAGTTGCCAGGAGAACAGTACTTGCCTGACTGCACTGTGCCAAGTGTAAAGTTTGGTGGAGGGGGGATTATAGTGTGGGGTTGTTTTTCAGGGGTTGGACTTGGCCCCTTAGTTCCAGTAAAAGGAACTCTTAATGCTTCAGCATACTAAGACATTTTGGACAATTTCATGCTCCCAACTTTGTGGGAACAGCTTGGGGATAGTCCCTTCCTGTTCCAACATGACTACGCACCAGTGCACAAAGCAAACTCCATAAAGACATGGATGAGCGAGTTTGGTGTGGAGGAACTTGACTGGCCTGCACAGAGTCCTGACCTCAACCCGATGTAACACCTTTGGGATGAATTAGAGCGGAGACTGCGAGCCAGGGCTTTTCGTCCAACATCAGTGCCTGACCTCACGAATGCGCTTCTAGAAGAATGGTCAAAAATTCCCATAAACACACTCCTAAACCTTGTGGAAAGCCTTCCCAGAAGAGTTGAAGCTGTTATATCTGCAAAGGGTGAGCCAACTCCAAACCCTACGGATTAAGAATGGGATGTCATTAAAGTTCATGTGCATGTAAAGGCAAAACTTTTGGCAATATAGTATATATAAAAGCTCTTCTAACAGGTGGACATCAAGGCAAAATCGACATTTATACTTGTGATAGCTCTGGTGATATTATTGTGCAATATTACTCTGCAATAATATTTTTCACATCATACACGTATTAACTGACAGAGTCATTTAGTTTTCCTGGTGTTGCGAGCTGCTAATTATGGAAGCTTGTTTCCGCCACAGAATAAAAAATAAAAAAGCCAATTGCGACTTTATATCTAACAATTCTGAGTTTATAAATCGCAACTCTGACTTCATAACTCGCAAAAATGTCAGAATTGTGAGATGTAAAAGTCGCAATTATCTTTTAAAATGTTTTAGTTTGTGGCGGAAACAAGCTTCCCTAGCTAATAGAACCAACATAAAATGAGGGAAATGATCTAAAAATCTCAATTTCTTTACAATTTGTGTGATGGCTTATTGACTCATAATGGTAAACATAATATATATATCTATATAAAATTAAATATTAATATTTAAAAATAGTAGTACTGTTTCTTTAAAGTCCCCCTGAAATCAAAACTTTTAGCATGAATATGTTAGTCTTACTGTTATCTATAAGCTAGTGTGATCCAAAACAATGACAAAATTCACATTTAGAAGATATAAGCATTCAAAACTTACAGTCTCTCACATCCGCCAATATAGATCAACGATTTTGATGACATCACGCTGAACTTCAGCTTCTCATCAGATTTTCTGTCTGGTTTCACTTTACAACATGTCACGTCAGTCTGCTCCGGTCTAGAGACACGATAGCACAGATCATATGCCTGAGTCGACGTATCGGACCCATTTGAATTCTGCACAGAATGTTGTATTTCAAAGCGATATGGAGGAGATTATGATGAGAAACGGTTAGAGATTAGGAAGAAACTGTGGCTTTAACCATCTGAAAGGTTCTAGTCAAGCTGTGATATAAACAAAATGCTACTGACTGTTTTAAAAAAGGCAAGGAGCTGTTCGATATGTCCCACCCTCTTCCTGTTTCATTGGAAATGACGTCAACACATTGAATAATGCTGCTCATTTCAAGGCACTTCAGTGGGTCTTTAAATGATACATATTTATATATATATTTTAATATAGTTTAATATATTTTTAATATGAAGGAAGGTCATATAATTATTGCATAATTCACTGCTTTCATAAACCAATGTGCAGTGGTGTGGTAACATGTTTATGTTCACCTCTTTTCGTTAAAATGCCCATCATGCCCACCATTTCTGAACTGCATTTTATATTTTAAACAGTGAGGAAGAAGACAACAAGGTAGGCTATTTGACCATGAAATCGGCAGCTGGGGTTATTTTACTATCTTGACGTGTCCATATGTGAGTGAGGGACACGTCAGTCCTGTATCCTCCTCACAATGTCACCTTTAGATTATATCTGGAAGAAAATCTCATCTGTATTTGTGAAAGATTTCTGACAGTAGTACTGAGCAGCTTTAAACGCTCATTTATTCCTCCTTTGGCATCTGACTCTCTTGTAGAGATTGAAACCACCATATATAAGATCTGAGAAAGCAGTGATAAATAGTATGAAACTTGGACTTAGGCTGTGTATAAATTTTCATGTTATACTTTATTTTAAGGTGTCCTTGTTACAGTGTAACTATACATTTAAATACATTTAAATACTGAATAATATTAACTACATGTACTTACTATAGGGTTAGGATTAGTTTTTGGTTTAGGGTTAGTTGCATGTAATTATACTTATAATACAGGGCTGTTGAATGCTTGAATCTGATTGGTTGACGAATGTTCTAAGCTGTGCAATTATTTTCAGGGAAACGCACAGCTAAAGTAGTTCCAGGCAGGTTTTGACCGCATTACAGTTCCATATCACTTCGCCAAATATTTCAGTTATTTCAAAGGTCCTTACAGCCCACAACAGCAAAAGAACCAAAACCCACAACGGCACATTTTTTGTGACAAAATTACATTTTATTATGTAAGTAAAGCACATACACTCTTTCTCCCACTCGAACGCACACACACATACAGTACGGACACACTCTGACAATTTTATCAGTAAAATAGTTTAGCAACTTAAAAGCTACATGACATTTCTCACTAGTGAGGTAATAAAGGCGCTGTTCTTGAAGCAGATAAACTTGCAGTTGAGACGCTGCTGCCGAACACTGTTGAGAGACACACAGACTCAGGTAATTCACACACACTTAATCTCTTTCTCTGTCTCTGTCTCTCTCTCTCGCTCTTTAATAACTGCATTAATAACTGCATTCGGCTGCTATCAGTGGCTCAAGCCTCTGTTACTAGCTCTAAAATGACGTTTTGGAATTAGCAACAGAGGCTTGGGATTAGATCAGCTGCGGCTCGTCTGTATGAATATAAAACATTCATCACCAAGATCTCTATATACACTGAATTAATAATAAATTATAAATGTGTTCAGCTTTTTGCAACAAATATTTTTCAGATTTTCTAGACTAGTTTATTTCGTAAAGTGAGCAGGATATATTAAAATGTAGCACATGGATTTGGCAGGCATGTATTCATGATACTAATGGCTCGTTTCCACTGAGCGGTACAGTTCAGTACGGTATGCAATTTTTGCCGTTTCCATTGTCAGAAGTTGTGAATGGTACCCTAATTCCGAACTGTACCATACCACTTTTTTGGGACCCTTCCGTTGGGGTACATAGCACAGTAGTCCGGTACTAAAGGGTGGAGCTAGACTCACTGCAGAACGTTGATTGGCTGACAGAGAATTGTCACTTGCACATGCTTTTTCTGCAGTGTTTTTCCGTGCAGCCTGCAGCCTTGGCTCAAACAAAGCGTGTCTTCTTCTTGTGACAACAGCCACATGCCGAGAAGATATGCCGAGACATATCTGCAGTATGTCGTCCATTGTTGTTTACTGCGTCGCTTTCTTCTTCGCGCGAGAATGACAGCGATCACTACACCATGCATATCATAAGGCTACTGTTGCCGGTGGAAACGCAAGCTGGATCAGGGTTTACGGTCCCAAATCGTACTGTACCGCACCGCACCGCTCAGTGGAAACGAGCCATAAGTGGGGCAGCTGGTCTCTGAGCCCTCCCTATCTCTACAGCGCCCCACAAATTTCCAATGTAAATCTGTCGTGAAAAAATTGAACTGCAGCGCGCTCTCATAGAGAGCCATTGGGACAGATTTCTGGCTGCCCCGCTTATTTTCACGTGATGTTACCTCACGTAAACCTCGCTCCAGACCAAGATGATATTAGTCCACTTCAGATATGTGTCTGCATCAGGTCAGTAACTAGTTGGCATGTCTGTTCATCCTATGTGGATTAGCGTATCAAATTAGTGAGAGTATAAACCCTTTAATTTAAACATGCTCATCTGAATAGATTTTATATATAGTTGTTCTGTTGTGTTTGTTTTATGATTGTTCTGAGAACAGACATGACTTTGTTTTCCTCACTGAAATTCCTACACAACTTGTAATATTCTAAAACAACATCCGGAAACAATAAATACTACATTAAGGCAATTTATGCGTTTGTCAATCATCATTAGAGCGCCACAGTCAGGCTGAATAACACAAGGACATTAGAATTCTGCCCAAAGTGAGTCTATGTTCAGCGATTAGGATATAAAGCTTACAAAATGGTTATCATAAACTAACGGCAAGACCCAGAATCTGCCCTACCTAAATGTATGGCCAGGAGCCGCTACTGGATTAGATGCGTAAGAAATTAGTCAGTAACACTTTACAATAAGGTGCATTTGTTAACATTAGTTAACTACTTTAGTTAACATGAACTAATAATGAACTGCACTTATAAAGTATTTATTTATCTTTGTTAATGTTGATTTTAACATTTACTAATACTTTATTAAAATCTTGTTAACATTAGTCAATGCACTGTGAACTAACATGAACAAACCATGAACAGCTGTATTTTTATTAACTAACGTTAACTAAGATTAACAAATACAGTAACAAATGTATTTCTCATGGTTAGTTCATGTTAGTTAATATATTAACTAATGTTAACTAATGAAACCTTATTGTAAAGTGTTACCAATTAGTCCTACACACAAGAGCATTCAAGGACAAAAACCTGACACATGTCTTGAAATACAACGTCTGAACAATGTTTTGAGGTGTGGTAAACGTAGTGTAAGCGGAATAATGCGAGTGTGCATTATTTCTCTAATAATTCAACGTAGCTTATGGAACGTGTAACAAGGACACTGTAAAATAAAGTGTTACCATTTTCCATTCTTGATACTACAGCAATTTTTGTATTCCAACATGAGACTTTTCCTCATATATGAATTTAACAACATATTGTCACAGCCAGTTCCAATAATGATGATGAAAATGGATCTAAATACAGTGTTGTAAAGATTTATTAAACAAAAACTCAGGAATCAAGACACAAACAGAACAACCGGACTAAAATGTGATGAAAAGGGACAGAACAGAACAAAACACAGGGCTTAAACACTCAGAAGAACCAAACCAGTTAACGAAATGAATAACCATAAAAACAGATGAAATCTGAACTAAAACATGGACAACACCCACCCAAAACCAAGATAATGCACTGCTGCTAAAGTAAATATTGTGCTAATGATCAGCATGATTGAAGTGCTTGTTTAAATCCATTCCACAGAATTCTGCAGAATTTCCCTCAAAATCAGCACAAAAGTTGCAGTCTGCAGTTTTCGTCCAGGCCTTGGCATTACTCAAAACAAAAGTGACACATTCATCTTTTAAAAAGCAACCAGCAAACAAAATTAAACAAGCTTTCATCTTCTAATAAAAAGTGAATCTCATCTGCTCTTATGAATTACTGTCTGCTGCTTCCACATATGGTCAATTAATAATTATGTCTCAAGGTAAGAATTTTTGTATTGCATTAATATTCATTCTGTTTTCAGGACAATCATATGACGGATGAACCCATTTTAAACCTGCCAGAGTCGTAACGAACAACAAGACCTGAAGTAACAAGACAAATGTTCATGCCTTATGGTTTAAAGTAAACCCAAAACCTGAATAATCTCAATACGGCTGCTTCTGCATTTTACTCATGAAAATAATCATGCTTCATATGTGCATCATGAAGGAACATTTGATTAACGGACTCATCGTCCGTTAATCACATATAGTGCGTACCTTATACACTCACCTAAAGGATTATTAGGAACACCTGTTCAATTTCTCATTAATGCAATTATCTAATCAACCAATCACATGGCAGTTGCTTCAATGCATTTAGGGGTGTGGTCCTGGTCAAGACAATCTCCTGAACTCCAAACTGAATGTCAGAATGGGAAAGAAAGGTGATTTAAGCAATTTTGAGCGTGGCATGGTTGTTGGTGCCAGACGGGCCGGTCTGAGTATTTCACAATCTGCTCAGTTACTGGGATTTTCACGCACAACCATTTCTAGAGTTTACAAAGAATGGTGTGAAAAGGGAAAAACATCCAGTATGCGGCAGTCCTGTGGGCGAAAATGCCTTGTTGATGCTAGAGGTCAGAGGAGAGTGGGCCGACTGATTCAAGCTGATAGAAGAGCAACTTTGACTGAAATAACCACTCGTTACAACCGAGGTATGCAGCAAAGCATTTGTGAAGCCACAACACGCACAACCTTGAGGCGGATGGGCTACAACAGCAGAAGACCCCACCGGGTACCACTCATCTCCACTACAAATAGGAAAAAGAGGCTACAATTTGCACGAGCTCACCAAAATTGGACAGTTGAAGACTGGAAAAATGTTGCCTGGTCTGATGAGTCTCAATTTCTGTTGAGACATTCAGATGGTAGTCAGAATTTGGCGTAAACAGAATGAGAACATGGATCCATCATGCCTTGTTACCACTGTGCAGGCTGGTGGTGGTGGTGTAATGGTGTGGGGGATGTTTTCTTGGCACACTTTAGGCCCCTTAGTGCCAATTGGGCATCGTTTAAATGCCACGGCCTACCTGAGCATTGTTTCTGACCATGTCCATCCCTTTATGACCACCATGTACCCATCCTCTGATGGCTGCTTCCAGCAGGATAATGCACCATGTCACAAAGCTCGAATCATTTCAAATTGGTTTCTTGTGCTGAGTTCACTGTACTAAAATGGCCCCCACAGTCACCAGATCTCAACCCAATAGAGCATCTTTGGGATGTGGTGGAACGGGAGCTTCGTGCCCTGGATGTGCATCCCACAAATCTCCATCAACTGCAAGATGCTATCCTATCAATATGGGCCAAAATTTCTAAAGAATGCTTTCAGCACCTTGTTGAATCAATGCCACGTAGAATTGAGGCAGTTCTGAAGGCGAAAGGGGGTCAAACACAGTATTAGTATGGTGTTCCTAATAATCCTTTAGGTGAGTGTATAGTGACAATACTTACATGAGGAACAGTAGACCTGGAGCAAGCAGAGTGCATTACTCTTCACAATCTATTTCTGTTTCTCAGGAACGGAGCGTTTAAGACGGAGGTGTGAATTGGCATGAAGACCTGAGGCACAGAAGCTTTTAAGACCACCTATAAAGAAGAAACACTATTGAATGATACATCTCGGCTTGTATTTCCCCATGTTTACAAAGGAACTCTTCGTCTTTTCAAACCACAGATAATGCATAATTCATAAGCACATGAATTATAAAGTGTTGTTGATAAGAAGACTCAGCTCTGTCTCCTGCTGTCCGTCTTCACAGGATTCATTTCTGTCTTGCTGATATCATCAATTACAGTCTTTCTGGCAGAAGAAGACAGCATTTTTTCATGTTGCTTTTTGCATGTTTTTGTTGTCATTTTTTATCTGCTTAATTACCTTCATCTGTTTTCTGGATATTAATTGTACTGTATTGTGAAGTTTTTTTTATGCATTCTACTTCTTACTGGAAAAATACTCTCATTTATAACATTGGCCTGATAATAAGAGGATTAGATCATTTTTAGCCACATTTCACTAAAGTTTGTTGTGAATGGGCTAAACACAGCAGTAATAGTTAAATAGTAAATTACAAAATAAGTTTGGGATCAGTCAGATTTTTTTTATGTTTTGTAAAAACAGTAAAATTGTGAAATATCACATTTTGAAATAACTGTTCCCTATTAAAATTTTAAATATAATTGATTTCTGCCAAGCTGAATTTTCAGCATCATTACTCCAGTCTTCAGTGTCACATGATCCTTCAGAAATCATTTTAATATGCTGATTTGCTACTCATTTTGTTAGCACTTTATTTTACCTGTTCCCCATGTACATACTATGTACTTATTATAGTTATTCCAATAACTGGGTTATAACTAGGTACTAACCTTGAACCTACTCCTAAACCTAACCTTAACCCATGTAGTTACCTTATATTACCAGTACTTTCTTAGGTAAGTACACTGTAATTACACAAACTGTAAAATAAAGTGCAACCAACATTTCTTCTTATTATTATCAATCTTATTATAATCTTTGATAAACAGAAAGTTTAAAAACAGCATTCATTTGAAGTAGAATTTTTTTTGTAACAATCTTTTGTGACAATATCTTTATTGTCACTGATTAATTTAATAAATCCTTGCTGAATAAAAGTATTAATTTCTTTCATTAAAAACGCCTTACTGACTTACTGAACATTTTAACAGTAATTTATATCAAATTTGTTTATAAAATGTGCATATATGTAAAATTCTTTTCTATATACTGTATATATAATATATATCGAAGTAAACAGAAGTAAAAATGAGCAATATTTCACAGTCTTCTCCATCTGTTATATTCTTTAGGGTGAATGGTTTTTAGTATCAGTTCACTAAGGAGCCTTTTACACAAGACCGTTTTCAACTAAAAACTGAAAACTCTTTTATGTGTTTTGGCCGTTCATTTACACGACAACGGCGTTTTGGGGTCCTGAAATGCAAGCATTTGAAAACGTGTTTCAAAGTGCAAGTTTTTGAAAACGATATATTTATCGTCTCTGTGTAAACTACAAAAACACACATTTGTGAAAACGGTGACGTCATGTGCATATATATTATGTGTTTAGTCTATAGGCATGTAGTGTTTCTTTACAAAGTGACATCGCCAACTGGCAGCAGAATACAGCGTTTTTACTCGTTTTCGTAGATCCGTTTGAATGAGGATCGTTTTGACAACGTTGTCATCTGTACGTGAAAAACGCAAAGGAAAACTTTTCCGTTTTTAGTACATCATTTTCATGTAAAGATACCCTTAAACTCAGTGAGCATTACAGCTCCTTTTGAGCCAAACGGGGCAGAAATTGGCCAATACTGTGAAAAAGCTCTAAACAATTACCTTGATCATATGGCCGCACTTTATCCCTAAACTATCTCTTATTATTACCTACAGTAAGTGCTCCATTCTCAATAAATACAGTCCTCACTGTAAAAAAAAATCCCCGTAAAATTTACGGTAAAAAACCGGCAGCTGTGGTTGCCAGAACTTTACCGTAAAAAATATGGTAGCGACATTTTAGGTTTTACAGATTTAAGTTAAATTTACAGTAAATAACCATATTTCATTAACTGAAATAATGTTAAATTACCAACCTATTGAAATACTAATATCTGTTATGTACCTTTGATATATACTGACAACCACCAACCACCAATCACAGTGGTGATGAGAGTCACATGATGAATCAAAGCTCATCACAAGCAGCTTTTAGGAAGACAATACTAATATATAGAAGGTGCACAGTGTCATTCACACAAACACTAAACACCATTATGGTAACACACATGAAATTTTAAAAATGCAATAAACATTAATTTAACAATATTAAATGTAACATAAAACCCTAATGTACATAACTGATTAGAAAAAACTAAGAAGAAACAGTTATTTCAACGAAAATACATCAAATGTGAAGTGTCACGCAGGGAATTCTGGGAATGTCAATTTACGGTATTTTACTGTAAAATTACATTAAATGTAAGGTTAGATCTATTACAGTTATTCACCGTATATAGTACGTAAACTTTCTGTTAACCAGTTAACTGTTTTTAACCGTAGAATTTTTACAGTCGTTTACCGTTAAAATCGCGATCATTTTTTTAAGGAAGGGTGAGTGAAATGAATAATAGTCTTTTTTTACTTTTTTCCATTCATGCAAAAACATCAGTGGATAAATCTTGTTATTATGATAGAGCCATGATGAACATTTTCTTTTTAAAATCCTAAAAGAACAAATTGACTAATGTAGGGCCTATCTACAAAAGACATGGATCTAAGTGGCCTTTCAATAACCTCTAAATATCGTTCCATGCAGCCCCCCGCTTAATGGACAGGACTATTGACGTGTGTTCATGAGGAGTGGAGGAGGCACCTGGGGTGTTTATAACAGGAGGACTCTGCAGGACATCTCACAGCGGGAGGCAATGCAATCTGACTGCATCACAGTAAAGTGTTTCCCTGTTGCTCTCATGCTGGAAACAAATCAGCACTGTCGCTGTTTTATCATGGCTGTGCCACTGCAAATATTATTTTGTACTATTGTGTGTCTAAAATAAGCAGGGAAACTATTAACTACGACTTTTGCCTCAATAAACTCCTAATTTACTCCTTATTAACAGTTAGTAAAGTAGTTTTGTAGTGTTTTAGGTATTGGGTAGGATTAAGGGATGTAGAATATGGTCATGCAGAATAAGGTATTAATATGTGCTTTATAAGTACTAATAAACAGCCAATATCCTAGTAATATGCATGCTAATAAGCAACTATTTTATAGTGAGAACTGATAATATTTCAGTTCAGTTTTCTGGAGCTAATATAAACATAATATAAAAACTTAGAATTTAAAAAAAAAAAAAAGAAAAAGAAATATTACCTTATTTTTTTTTTTTTTAAATTATAAAAATGACAAAAGCATATAACAAAATGACTAAAAACTAAACTAAAATTAAAATTAAAACAATAAATACTGTAATAGTATAAGAATAATACTAAAGTACAACTGTGCAGAAATTATACTTTTCACAATTAAAAGGGCTTTTTTCTAAAGTGCCAAAAACTATTTGATTGCACAAGATAAACCTAAACACAGCTTGAAAATGACCTTCCCTAAAATGGATTGTACACCAGTTGGACACTAATAATCCAAATGTAATCGAACTAGTAGCACAGTCAGATTAAAAATGTCATATGTAGCCACATCAGTCAGAATCCGGTAAAAATTTTATTCGGATTGTAAAGGGTGGTTTAAAACTTTTCTAATCCAATCGAGAAGACATGTAAACACTTGGGCTGCATCCAAAAACTTAGGCAGTTGCTTCTCTGTCCTATCAGGCGATGACTTTGCAGGCAGTGTTTGCGCATGAAGGCACCTCACAAAACTGATTTCGGACCGATTTCTGAGGCAGCGTAATGGTTTAATGATCTACAGCAAAATAGAGCGAGCTTTGGTGATAACTAAGTGAATATTTAATTACTACAATAGTAATTTCTCCCTAGAAATGACATCAGAAATGGAAAAAGTCGGTCAAAAACGTACATTTACACACAAACTGACCCCCAGCCGCAAGTTTCAGATGCCATCTTTATTTTTTAGCTCAACCGTCACCGAATGAAATGCATAGAATTGTGGGATATCAGCGAAGGATACATCTATACTGCCTTAAAAAATCGATCAGATGAAGGTATCTCAGGACACATGCAGGAAGTTAAGCTAACTTTGGATTCAGACGTGCCTTGAGGCCTTCCCACCTTGAAATGTATCCTCCGAAGGCAGCATTTTTAAGCTTTAGGATGCAGATTATTGGATTGAAAAACCAAAACTGGAAAGTACCACACATGTGCAGTGACATAGAAATGGCGTAATAACGTATGACACGTGGAACGTGCTGTTGTTTTAAGACTGCCGGGTCATTCTAAACTTTCACTGTGAACCCTAACACTCAAAATAATTGGTTTGTCTATGGTAAACTTAAATTAAACAAAGCAGTTCAGTCAAATTAACTTTTATGAGTATTTAGAACTTTCTTTTTCTTTTGAGTTCACAAAACTGACACATTCTAAGTAATCTGAATTGTTTCATTGTTTTGAGTTTTATGACCTTGTTTCTTTTAATTTAGACTAACTTAAGTTTAAATGAAACTGGGCTGGGATGCATGCTTTGCCATGGCACTTGAAAGGGAAAGTAAATGCTAAAATTAAGTGTTATAAAATGTTTTTGTGCAATATTAATGTTAAGTGAGAGATCATGTTTATTTTTTAGCTATGCTAATTTAGAAGAGTTTCTGTTATGTTGGGTTTTTGGGGGGTTGCCATCATGGTGATGAGTGAAGCATGCTGAGCTTAGTTTGAGAACAGATATACACCGACCAGGCATAACATTATGACAGGTGAAGTGAATAACACCGATTATCTCTTCATCACGGCACCTGTAAGTGGGTGGAATATATTAGGCAGCAAGTGAACATTTTGTCCTCAAAGTTGATGTGTTAGAAGCAGGAAAAATGGGCAAGTGTAAGATTTTGAGCGAGTTTGACAAGGGCCAAATTGTGATGGCTGGACGACTGGGTCAGAGCATCTCCAAAACTGCAGCTCTTGTGGGGTGTTCCCAGTCTGCAGGGGTTCAGTATCTATCAACAGTGGTCTAAGGAAGGAACAGTGGTGAACTGGTGACAGGGTCATGGGTGGCCAAGGCTCATTGATGCACGTGGGGAGAGAAGGCTGGCCCGTGTGGTCCGATCAAACAGACAAACTACTGTAGCTCAAATTGCTCAAGAAGTTAATTCTAATGCTAGTTCTGATAGAAAGGTGTCAGAATACACAGTGCATCGCAGTTTTTTGCGTATGGGGCTGCATAGCCGCAGACCAGTCAGGGTGCCCATGCTGACCCCTGTCCACCGCCAAAAGCACCAACAGTGGGCACGTGAGCATCAGAACTGGACCACGGAGCAATGGAAGAAGGTGGCCTGGTCTGATGAATCACATTTTCTTTTAAATCACGTGGATGGCCGGGTGCATGTGCGTGGCTTACCTGGGGAACACATGGCACCAGGATGCACTATGGGAAGAAGGCAAGCCGGCGGAGGCAGTGTGATGCTTTGGGCAATGTTCTGCTGGGAAACCTTGGGTCCTGCCATCCATGTGGATGTTACTTTGACACGTACCACCTACCTAAGCATTGTTGCAGACCATGTACACCCTTTCATGGAAACGGTATTCCCTGGTGGCTGTGGCCTCTTTCAACAGGATAATGTGCCCTGCCACAAAGCAAAAATGGTTCAGGAATGGTTTGAGGAGCACAACAACGAGTTTGAGGTGTTGACTTGGCCTCAAAATTCCCCAGATCTCAATCCAATCGAGCATCTGTGGGATGTGCTGAACAAACAAGTCCAATCCATGGAGGCCCCACCTCGCAACTTACAGGACTTAAAGGATCTGCTGCTAACATCTTGGTGCCAGATACCACAGCACACCTTCAGTTCTAGTGGAGTCCATGCCCTGACGGGCCAGGGCTGTTTTGGCAGCAAAAGGGGGATCAACACAATATTAAGTCATAATGTTATGCCTGATCGGAGTATGTTAAATGTTCTATAATGCTGTACTCATTCAGCAATTGTTATGATAATGCTATCAAAGCATTGTGTTGCCAATTAACAAGTTAGCATTTACTGAATTAGCTAGTTAAAGCTAGCCAAGTTTTAACTAAAAGCATTTCAGTTGAACTTACATGATAATTTTAAGTTAAATGTACAAATTAGATTACTCATATTTCAAGAGCAATTGAAATGTATGACTACAAAATAAAAATCTGCCAGTTCTGCTTACTTAAACATGAATTTATTACCTTAAAAAATTTGATGTGATTACCTCAAGTTTTGCCATTTTATTCGGGTTTACAGATTGTCTGTGAAGTGGAGCAGGACAACGATATAGGAGAATGGTTAGTATGCGCGAACAGCGGAAAACATGGCGCATAAACGTGCAGATCAACCCGATCACTTAATTTAGCTTTCATGTAAACACTGAATTCATTCCGACTAAAACAAATGGTGTCCATGTAAACGTAGCTACTGTTCATTTCCATACTGCCTTTAAAAAAATAAAAAGAAGGCAAAGGAAGGTTCCTAATATCTGCTATTGCTGGAGAGAGAAGAGTAATGGCCAAATCACACGTCTGTTCTCTTAGCAGGAGACCAAAGCATTGAGACCCAATTAAACTGGGGGTTCATATGAAATCACCTTTTCATGGCGTGCCAAACACCTGCTTATCCCTGCTCGGTAACACTCTTAAAGCATTGCTTTTGTTTGGTGTTTACCTTTAAAATTAGATTTTATTTTTTTCACCATGCTTCACCTCTCACGGTTATGCATGGGCGTTTGGACTGCAAGGGGAAGATAAGGAAATGTGTGTTGGCTTATTCTAACAGTGAAATTGGTTTTAGATCACATAGCAGGGCTTTTTCAGCCATGCTAGAAGACCCTTTTGTGATGCTTACCAGGCAAAACTGCACCTGAATGAATCAGAGGGAATGTGAAAAGCATTTCTTCAGTCAGACTCATAGAATGATGCCTATAGAAAGTCAGTCAAGGTACTTACAGTAAGTCGCACGCAGTCAGTGTCCAGTCACCTGGCAGATTGCTTACAGTTACTGTGCAAAGGTAAATTCACTTTATCTATGTGTTACTTCAGTGGCTATAAATAACTAGTAGATTACATGTATATTATCAGTGGTGGGAAACTTAATATATGTAATCTGGATTACGTAATCAGATTCCCAAAAAGAAATACTACTACATTATATTACTTTTTAAAATACTCATAATTAGGCATTTTTAGTGATTACATGATTACTTAATATTCACAAAATGGCAGTCAATTATTCAAAATGTATTGATTTTCTCTCATTCTTTTTTTAATTGTACTTTCTAAATCAGCATATGTTCAGAAAGTCTTCCAGTTTTTGTGCAGTTGCACAAATCAGAGACCACACAGCATAAAATACACTATATTGCCAAAAGTTTTGGGATGCCTGCCTGTACATGCACATTAACTTTAATGACATCCCATTCTTAATCCGTAGGGTTTAATATGGAGTTGGCTCACCCTTTGCAGCTATAACAGCTTCAACTCTTCTGGGAAGGCTTTCCACAAGGTTTAGGAGTGTGTTTATGGGAATTTTTGACCAGTCTTCTAGAAGTGCATTTGTGAGTTCAGGCACTGATGTTGGACGAGAAGGCCTGGCTCGCAGTCTCCACTCTAATTCATCCCAAAGGTGTTCTATCGGGTTGATGTCAGGACTCTGTGCAGGTCAGTCAAGTTCCTCCACACCAAACTCGCTCATCCATGTCTTTATGGAGCTTGCTTTGTGCACTGGTGTGCAGTCATGTTGGAACAGGAAGGGGCCATCCCCAAACTGTTCCCACAAAGTTGGGAGCATGAAATTGTCCAAAATGTCTTGGTATGCTGAAGCATTAAGAGTTCCTTTCACTGGAACTAAGGGGCCAAGCCCAACCCCTGAAAAACAACCCCACACCATAATCCCCCCTCCACCAAACTTTACACTTTACACACGAAGTTTGGAGGTCTGTAGCTATTGACTCTGCAGAAAGTTGGCGACTTCTGCACACTGTGCACCTCAGCATGCGCTGACCCTGCTCTGTGATTTTACGTGGCCTACCACTTCGTGGCTGAGTTGCTGTTGTTCCCAATTGCTTCCACGTTGTTATAATACCACTAACAGTTGATTGTGGAATATTTAGTAGTGAGGAAATTTCACAAATGGACTTATTGCACAGGTGGAAACCTATCACAGTACAACGCTTGAATTCACTGAGCTCCTGAGAGTGACCCATTCATCCCCAAATGTGTCTGCATGCCTAGTGCTTGATTTTATACACCTGTGACCATGGAAGTGATTGGAACACTTGAATTCAATTATTTGGTGGGGTGTCCCAATACTTTTGGCAATATAGTGTATTTCATGTTTTTTGTTTTATTTTATTTAAAATTTCACATTTTTGTGGTTTAATGAATTATTACCTTTTCATCAACTTACGAACCCCATGCAGTTCCTTTATAAACCCCAGTTTGGAAAAAACTTGCCGTAATGTAATGTTTAATGCACTTCATTATGTTGATAACATTTTTTTTCTCTTCGTATTTTTATATCACTACGGTACAAGATTATCCTATTCAAATCATTGTGATACAATTATGGAAGCCACGGAATAAAACAAAAAGAGACTTTTTATCTTTAGATATAATCTCAGAATTGTGAGATAAAAAGTCGTAATTACTTTTTAATTTTTTTATTGCGTGGCTGAAGCAAGTGTCAATAGATAAAAGAGTTAGGTCAAAAGTAATCAAAAAGTAATCAAAAAGTAGTCAGATTATATTACCTAAAATGTGTAATATAATAATTACATTACTAACTACAATAAGTAACAGTATTCAGTAACAGACTACAATATGTCATATACACAGAACTGTAAATTATATATAATTATTATTTATTATATATATTTTAAATATATTATTTTTTAACTTTCACTCAATTTGTACTAAGAAACAAGTGATTTTATTCAAGCGAAAGTTTCTCTTAAATGCCATGAAATGCCGTACGTGAACTGCTTAAGAAAGTACTGTCCAAAACAACAAAGTCCTTCCTTTTCTCTTATCTCTCAATGTAACGCCAATCTGATTGAATTTGATGGGTTCAGGCAAGATGCTATAGATGGAAGATTTTGGAAAAGCATTTACAGAATCAGAATAACTGTGGGAAAGATAGTGACCGCAAGAAGTCTTATTAATTCAGTTCTTGTGCTTTTGAATGATGCTCATTTGTGTCTAATTGTGACTTACACCTGCCTGTGTCAACATGAAATTATTTGAAGAAGCAGAATGAACCGTAATGCAGGTAATGCATTCCAAGCAGGCAGCGTTTTGTTCTTTAAAAAATAAAAGATAAATAAAATGAAATAAAAATAATTTTCCCAGCTCTGCACAGGAATCACAGTATCACAGAAGACAAAAACATCCCTACTACTTTGTTCGAACGTTAAACTGTTTGAACCCTTATCATACTTCACCTTCCTTAGCAAGACAATTGCTTTTAATATACAGTAAGTTGAAATATAATTTTGTCTTTTTGGAAAAAAAAACGTCATTTGAAGGTTTAATGAAACAGATAGCACTGTTTCCAAGCCACTTTAAAGTCTGAGGTATGTCATTCACAACTTAACAATTACATTCTCTCATACATCCACTAATATTAGAACTTTCTGACTATGTTCTGTTCTTTATTCTTTATATTAGTTTCATGTTATCATATTACTTTTGTTTTCACTTGCATACCGCTGTATTCTCCTGTACTACAGTAAAAGTGTCACTAATGGTTTTATCTAAGTGTTTGACCTCTCTGTCTCTCATCTTTATCTGGGTCTATGTTACATTGGTGTCAGACTATGCAGATGCATCATTTTTTGTGGAGCGTATTCTTTAAAAGTCAGAGCGTCTGTGTTCTTTCAATATTCAGCTCTATCACGAGCATAACACACATTAGCTGTCTGATATTGGTGTTTCAATAAAGTATAACACTTTCATGTTTTACTATAAAATTTCTGACAGTGAATTTGTCACCAACACTGTAGATGATTTTTTTCAAGTCAGATGAAATTGCAAAACTGCAAAAATGGTTCCTTCGTATCCATGCATTAATACATTGCAAATGCATGAATGATGACAGTATTCTGAGAAAATCATAACAGTAATAAATCTGATAAATTCAAATGAGCAAAATCCATCATCTAGCCAAATGTTGTAAATAAAGCATCTCTTTACTGATATTCTTGCTATCAAAAGTGAGCTATGACTCGGAAAATAGCTTTGTTTCATCTCCTGGCACTATTTCAATCATTTGTTATCTTACAAAATGTACTTTGGTTTCCCAGAAGTGAAGTCTAAACAACCACAATCTTCCCCGCTGTAGTGACTTTGACTGGTGTTCGGTTATTAATTTTGCTCCAGCAAGATGAGCAACAGGAAGAAATGTGAGGAAAATGAGCAAGAGGAAATGAATAGTGTGATTTTCTTTGTCATTCTACACATGTCTCCCAAAGATTCCCTTCACAACAGCACTGAGTGTTGTCAGGCGAAAGTGAAGAGAAGAGGATCAAACATGCAGATGTCTTCTCTTCAAACTCACTCTGTAGTTCAAAGAGAACAAAGTAAAACTGAAAATCACTATTTGGCACCAACGTAACTTTAATTAGTTTCCTTATTTTTGATTCCTTGTAATGAGTTTGGCAGGTGCAGAAAATGAGAAGGCTGAACTTTGCCACCAGATATTCTCACGGGTACCAAGACATGTACTTGAAAGAAAAGAAGATACTTAAGATCTTGAAACTTCTGATTCATCAGACACTTTGATGCATTTTGGATTCCCAGCAGTTTGTCTGAATCAGAGATCTTGTGAGGTAACCTAACTTACTCAATAAAAGGAGGTCAGAGAACTAGCTTTAAAACATCCATATGGATGTATGTGTAACCAGTCCTACTCAACCTACTCCGAGTGGGATTTGAACCGTGATCTCTGGCATGGGAGGCGGGCGCGCTATCAACAAAGACGCCAAAGACCACAGCCTCAAGCATCAGTTGCTAACACGCCTCTTGAGGCCGAGGGGATGTTTACATGCACAGCTCTTACTGGCCTACGTCCATTACACTTACCGCCAGGGCCGTAACCGTAACCGTAAAAAGTCCCCCTGAATAATTAGAAATGGCCAAATGAAACGTTCAGCGACCAACAGTAATATCAATGCAAACTACTCACCGTTTTGAATTGAAAATATGACATTATTTATGTTGTAAGAATCGGTTTTACTGCTAAGACAAAAGCTGAAGATCCAACCTCCTGCAATAGAACAATAAAACTCACTAATCTGGAGAGAAGATCTCACAGAAAGAGTGTAGGACATCGCCCTGCCCAAACCTTCTCCCCCTCTCCCTCACCGACTCCCTTCCCTCTGATTCAAGTCACAGAATGTATATATACCACAGATGATGTATCTTGTGAATCTATTGTTTTTCCCTTTTCATGTGTGGTATCTTTTTAAAGGTCTCAGTGTGATTGGTAAAATGGTCTCAACTTCACTGCTGTCACTGGTAGGAAGAGAAAGATTGAAACTTATGAGAATTCTGTTCTCCTTTTGAGTAGTCTCAGAAGATATCTGATCCTCTCCCCCGAAACCAGGTGTTTGTGTTGCAGATATTTACAACCCTTTTGTTCTGGTCTGGGTATTTAAGGAAGGGTAGCAGAGCTGCCATTTGGGAACATTCTGTAGCCAGAGCCCCCATGCAGTGCTGTGTCAGTGTTCGAGAGGCACTCACACACACTGTATGTACAGTGCCAGATATAATGACTCTTTGAAACTATTTTCATGTTACTTTGTAATTGTATTTTATATTTTTATGCTGAAAGTTGTGTACCATGGATTCGTGTTTAATTATTTTTATGTAAGTTCTGTCTGGCCAAAATAAATGTTAATCTTGATTTATCTTGTATTATTCTGAAATCATTATTCTAGTATGGATCAATGTGGAGTCCTTTATTTCCGCAAATCTTTTGCCAGAATAGATCAAACCGAGGACCCCATGACTGAAGCATGGAGCGCAGCATGCGGGGTAATCCGATTTCTGACTATTACTGTATTAGCAAGTTGCAGCTCTCGTGTCTATTAATCAAATTACACTTTTTGTTGAGTAAGCAGGTGCGACCACTTCAAGGTAAAATATTCACTCTGCAATCCGCTGACTAATATCAGAAATGAATCAGAATGGCCAGTTTGTGTCCGTGAACGCGCGAATCGCGACGCGTCTGTTTCTGTGCGATATCGGGTCCCTTGATGAACGAATATTTGAAAATAAGAGATACTAAGAAAAATCAACGATCCAAATTAAATCACAACGAATCATCAGCTGTTAAATTACGAACGTAAAAAATTGAACGAAGTCACATAAAATTGGAGTCAGATCACTTCACTCATGGAGTCATATTTAAAATTAGATGTTAATAAATTAAGTGAATTTAACAGAAACGCTGAAAAGGCTTACACGCAGAATCCTTCAACCAAGCCGTTAGATTCCGTTTTTGGGCTAACGGATGGACCTTACTATGTAAATCATAACTGAATTTGACGTGACGAAACGTTTTGCATTTTTACATATTAGGCAGACGAAAATAAGAGTGAATGTGTGCATATTTTTTAAAAAAATGCATATATTATTTGCAAATACTTTACCTCATAACTACAATAGAACTGGCACTTTTGCCGTTCTTATTTCTTTTTCTTTATTTTCTTTAAAGGGATAGTTCACCCTGAAATGAAAATAAAGCCATCTTTTACTCACCCTGCTGTTGTTCCAATGCCCTATGTCCTTCTATCTTTTTTGGACCTCAAAAGCAGAAATTTTAAAAAACTGTCCTGCACGCGCTCCTCCATATAATGGCAGTGAATGGCGACCAGGCTAAAACTTTACAAAAAGGATACAAAAGTATCACGCAATAATACAGGGAGACGCGCGCCATATATGGAAAGTGTTCAGGAGGCATACTATAAGGTTTTAGAAAGAAACCTTATTATTCAGTCAAAATACTGAGCTCGGCCGTTACTCTGTGCGCGTTCCTGTGAGTCCATGAGAGCCGTCAGCAGCCGCTCATGCTTACTATAACTCTCCGGCGTGGGAGGCTGGGAGCGCACTAACAAGGACGTTAAAGACCGCAGCGTCTAATGTCAGTCGCTAATGCGCCTCTTGAGATCAGGGGAGTGAGGTTTACATGCACAGCTCTTACTGGCCTAAGTTACACTCACCCCCCCAAACCTCACTCCCATCTGGGTCATGGCATCAAAATGTAACCAGTCCTACTCGACCCGCTCCGAGCGGGATTTGAACCGTGGTCTCCGGCGTGGGAGGCTGGGAGCGCACTAACAAGGACGCTAAAGACCACAGCGTCTAACGTCAGTCGCTTGTGCGCCTCTTGAGACCAGGGCAGTGAGGTTTACATGCACAGCTCTTACTGGCCTAAGTTACACTCACCCCCCCCCCAAACCTCACTCCCAACTGGGTGACAGCACCAAATGTAACCAGTCCTACTCAACCCACTCTGAGTGGGATTCATGGGATTTGTGGTCTCCAGCGTGGGAGGCGGAGCGCAAACAAGGATGCTAAAAAACACAGCGTCTAATGTAGTCTCTAGCAAGCCTCTTGAGGCCAGGGGGGTGAGTGTAACGGATGTAAGCCAGTAAGAGGTGTGCATGTAAACCTCACATTTATCCAACAACAAAATGAGTTTGAAGATTGTTTCGAGTCATTGAAGACATCTCCTATACCCTGCTTCAGGCCTTCCTCCAGAAGAACAAGCAAATAGAGGAAAAGTCCAACTGCAGGCTATAGTATACACAGCAAAGCAAACAAAAGGGAATTTAAAATCATCTGCAGACTGTATGGGGCAAGATTCTGACCAGTGCACATCCATCTCTTCTTCATGTGTTTGCACAACACGGTCTCACTCCTATTCGTCACATATTGACGCTTGGTCAGGACCCCTCGGCATCACTTTTTAACGCACAGGGTACCCCTTTAGAGACGTTTTCCGACGCACAAGGTACTCCATTTGATTTCAGTTGTTTTCCCAATGCGTCAGTTCAAGATGCATTTAATTCTTTGCATTTGTAAAAGTAGACATGATTTTATGAATATTTATAGGCTACTTTTATAATTTGGAGCTACCTACCCACTTCTCAACAATATAAAACACATAACAGGTTAATAAAAGTACAGTCACAGGTATTTATTGCAAAAACTGACCAAAAACAGTATAAAAGTATTAACTCATGTTGCATTCCAAGTCTTCTGAAGTCATACGATATCTTTATGTGAAGAACAGAGTTGATCTTAATGTTTTAATCGCTGAAATGATGATCCAACCCGCCGCTCCGTGAACACACACACTCCACTCAGTCATATCTCATTCAAATGATACACCCGACTCTTTAGCATAACACGATCGGTCACGAGACACACGAGAGCCAATGGCATTTTACAATCAAAGCTGACATAATGACGCAATTGGTCACGAGACATACGACAGCCAATGCTGTCAAAGCTGATGTAACGTTTCCTCGGGCGGCAATTTTTGAAATGTGTTCATGATCTTCGGCGGATGGACTCGACGCTGATCACTTTTGGGGATTTTCTTCACACAAATCAATCGTTTGGCCTCGGAACACTTGGAATATTTGTACTTTTTGAATAAATTGTGGCTGCGGTCGTATCTGCCTGTTATATCCTGTTTTTTTATAATACACAAATGGGTAGGTTTAGGGATGGGGTTGGGTTATGTGTTCAAAACATGTCTGAATAGCATAAATAAAAAAAGAAAATAAATGTAAATAAAATTATGCTGGCTGATTAAATTGAGAATCACACTCCATTTCATAATAGCAAAATCATAACCCAATATATAGTTTCATCATGACGATAACCATGCCCAACGTGTCTGTATATGACGGCAAAGGTTTCTCATTGAAATCAATGGAGTACTGCGTGTCGAAAAATGACGCTAAAGGGGTACCCTGTGCGTTAAAAACTGACGCCGAAGAGAACTGACCAAGCGTCAATATGTGACGAATAGGAGTGAGACCGTGTTGGTTTGCATTGCAGCACTCCACTTCAGCTGGAAAGAGCCTCTATTCTAATGCTATTAATGGTTTCCACATAGGCTCGGCTCTCTTTATACACTATACAGACTGCTGTCCCAGTCGTCAGTGGATTATGAAATGCTGTAATCACTAGTTCCACTTGCCTGATCTCAGAATGATTTAGGGTTAGTTGCTGCCGCCGCCGCTGGAGGATTAGAGATGCAGAGTGGAAAATAGTGAAGACTAAATTGAATGGCAAATAAAAATCCAATTTATTTCAGAACATATTAGGATATATTTACATAAAATGAATGATTTTTATAAAATAAATCTTATTTTTTCCTTCCTCATGTTGTGTAAATCCTCCAGTAGGTACTTTAAGACCACAGCACAATGCAAGACCTACATACCTCCCCATCTTTAACTGCGGTATCCATACAGAACTAACACTATAAAAGCTTTACAGAACATCCCATAGAAAGAAGATTTCAGCGTGATTTCCAGGAACACGTGAGAATGTGTAGCATTTTTATTTAATGGTTTTGCTACTGTAGTTATTAACAAGTATCTTGTACTTTGTTCTGCCTTTTGGTTTGAATGTATATTGTTTGTTTTATTGGATACAGTAAGAGTCTGTGCGATGACTAGCTCTGGCTGGAGGAGATTGTGGCCTACAGGCATTATTAGAAGTGAAGCACTTCTGCAGTTCCTTTGCTGGATAGGCCTTCTGAGTGAACCTGAGATTGCAAAGGGCACCAACATGAATCAGGCTGAAGTGCTGCAACTCACACAGGTCTCATATTGCCATCATGGGAAAAAAGTTACTAAGCAACCTCCAAAAAGGAATGAGAATAGCCAAGCCTCTTAATGTTGTTTCAGCACCGATCTCATGTTTTTTCTTTGTTACTGTCTCTGAGGTGCACTGTAATTTGGCCATTGCTTCAGAATGGCACATTGGTGTTGAGTCCAATAGATGCTTCTAGTGTCAAGCACATTAGAAAATGTTCATTGAGGCGATTCTAAGACGGTACTTATGGGGACAGTTTTTAGTAAACATGAAGATAAATCAATGTTTGAGAACTCAATAGGGCAATCAATGCATCAACACATCTTGCAATAAACCATGAACCATAAAGCTGTGGGATGATGAGGTGACACACAGGTTTTATGACTTCTATCAGTACTGATAGAATGACGCACAATAAGCAAGAGCAACAAAAGCACAGGATAATCTGTGCACTATGAAGTCCACAATTCTGTTTTAAAGAGGATAATATTTGTACCTCGGTTAAGCTTTGTCTGTGATTTTAGCAGTACAAAAAAAAACAGGTTTTCAGTTCAGAAGTGGATTAGGGCTCAGAGATTCTGCCAGGGATGATCTGTATTTCTTGTAATTGTCAGGAGAAATAAAAAGCACTACTGGCCTGCCATCTGGGAAAATCTCACTGTAATTCCATCAACCAGTTTTAGCCTATGAGAATTTATACTGTTGCTATAGAAATGTAAAGATGCATCAGTTTTGAGCTTTTGAAGTTTAGGGTATTTGCTATTGTGCCAACTGTAATTCTGATTGTGTTTAAATGACACTGGAGTTGTATAAGGCAGGGGTTTTCAAACTGGAGTCCGGGAACCCCAGGGGGTCGCAAGAGAGTGACAGGGGGTCCATGGAAAAGTCTAGAAAAAAAACTGTAAAAAAATAAATAAGTAAATAATTAGAGTAAATAGAGTAAAGCAATAAATTTGATCTAAATAAATAAAAAATATCATTAAAAAAATAGTTATTAATCTATTAAATAAATTAAATTAGATTAAAATATAATATATAATATTAATAAAAAATAATATAAATAAATACAATTTATTTAAAAAAATTATTTAATAAAAATTAGATTAAACTTAATTAAATAAGCAAGAAATAAATAATACATATAACAATAGCCTACATTACTACATTGAGTATAACAAAATATATAATAATGTAACTGAAACTAATTTTAGATTTATAATATTCTTTTTTGTGTATAAATTGAGTGTTTATAAAAGACAGATGCCTTATAAATTTTAGGATGGGGGTCCCTTACACAGTCAGGGATGATCATATTTGGGGGTCCGTGGCATCTAAAAGATTGAAAACCCCTGGTATAAGGAACCTATACATATTATATTATATTATATTATATTATACAAGCTGTCATACAAATTATTAAATAGATTGCTTCTACGCTAATATTAGTCTGTCTGACTCATCCTTATCCCGAGGTTACTGTAGTCAGCCGGATCCGGTCCATATCCAGATCAGATGTTTGACCTGCACCTAGACACGACCACAACGCAGCCCTGAATGTCATCATAGACCGTGTCAACTAGACAATCATCAGCACAGATCCTCAGCGGGTCCTTCGCACAGACCCTATGGCCAGTTTCTGCTCCATAATGGCGTAATGAATCAATCTTCAAGCAAAAGGAACTGAATGAATATTTGAATGCTACCGATTCCGATTCGAATTCTGACTTGTGATGCAGCCTGAATCATAATCACACCGTGTTCGTTTTTCTCCATTCTGTCACCTGATGGAGTTTGGGTTATTTTCCACTGTCGCCTCTGGCTTGCTTAGTTGGGGACACTTAATATTCAACAATATTATATTACTGACGTTGTTGTATGAGACCTGAACTGAGCTGGACGATGACGTAATTTTTTTTTTTTTTTGCAGAACTGCTTTATAGATTAAATTAACTAATTTAATAATTGATGATCTTTACAACAGAACTGACTTCCATCATCTGAGCTGAAATCCATAATTTTCCTGTTATCACTGTAAAGCTGCTTTGATACAATCTGTATTGTATAAAGCGCTGTATAAATAAAGGTGACTTGACTAGTCTTTGCACAGTCTTTGGTGTACCAGAGCCTACAAACAGTGTTGAGACTCAAAGGTCACAATCCAGCTGACTCTCAGAGAATGACACACAGATGCTGCTGTTACACTCATTAAGCCCTCATCTTATTCTAATTGCTGCAAACAAATGCCATGAGCACAAAACAAGCAAGTCAGAACAAGTGAATTTGACAAGAAGTTCAAAGTAAAACATTTTTATCAAAATAGCTTTATTTAAGCACATTAATTAAGGCACTGATATACTCATGGTGAAGTTATTTTCTGTTCTTCGGTAAAAATAGGGATGTTAGCGAACATCCCAACGCCGCTCACACTGCTGGGAAGCCGCATTTAGTACAACTGTGGCCAAAAGTATGGGCAGTGACATAAATTTGCAAATTGAGTTGTTGTGTGTTTGATTCACAATTGTTTCTAGCTTATTGTGAGGATGCATTTTAAATAATTGCAAAAACCTTAATTGGCCAGAAAAGAATTTTATCACAAAAACCCAAATTTCACTGTTTTTTGGCCCTGACACAAAATTACCTGCTAACATAATTTAATCAGCAAATGGGAAAGTGTGAACAAGTACTAGTCAGGTAAAATCACTCTGTCATTCTAATTGGATTATAAAAGCAGAATGATTGCTTTAAAAGGAAGGGAAAAGTGCTTCTAATCAACCTCTAAAGAAAGATGTACAGCAATCATCACTTTACATAAAAATGGCCTCACATGAAAGGAAATTGCTGCAAAGGACATTGCACCTGATAGAACCATTTACCGGATCTTCAAGAACTTCATGAAGAGAGGTTCAACTGCAGTGAGGAAGGCTTTGGGACGTCCCATAGTGTCCAGCAAGCGCCAGGACCATCTCCTCCTGAGCAGTCGCTATATAATCATGTCACCACCGGTGCAGAGCTGCTCAATATTGGCAGCAGGTGTGTGTGTGTGTGTGTGTGTGTGTGTATGTGTGTGTGTGTGTGTGATGCATCTGCACAGTGAGGCCAAAACTTTTGGACAACAGCCAGGTGTCAAGAGGGGCGGCAAAGACGCCACTTCTCTCGAAGAAAAACATCAAGAACAGACTGAGATTCTGCAGGAAGTACAAGGATTGGACAGCAGAAGATTGGTGCAAAGTTATTTTCTCTGATGAAGCCCCCTTCCGACTGTTTGGGACATCTGGAAAATCGATTGTCTGAAGAAGAAAAGGTCAAGGCTACCATGAGTCCGGTGTCGTGCCGACAGTGAAGCGCCCTGAGAACATCCATGTGTGGGGTTGCTTTTCATCCAAGGGAGTGGCTCTCTCACAATTCTGCCCAAAAACACTGCCAGGAATAAAGAATAGTATCAAAACATCCTGCAAGAGCAACTTCTCCCAACGATCCAGGGGCTATTTGGTGATGATCATTGCATTTTCCAGCATGATGGAGGACCATGTCACAAAGCAAAAGTGATTATGAAGTGGTTCGGAGATCTTTACACTGAAATTTTGGATCCATGGCAACTCCCCGGATCTTAATCCCATAGAGAACTCATGTTCAATCCTCAAAAGGCGAGTGGACAAGCAGAAGCCCACAAATTGTGATCAGCTCCGAGCACTAATAAGGCTGGATCGCCATTAGTCAGGATTTGGCCCAGAAGCCAAATATCCAGCATGCCAGAGCCAATCTTCTTATGAAGAAGAAACCCCGAAACAAATATCAAACAAAATTTGTTTTGGCCTGATTTTGTTCAAAATTACGTCACACCAGTTTGTTCTTTGATTTTGCTTGACGTATTTCGGGGGACTTTATTACAGCACAGCTACAGCTCCTCTCACTCCTCACACAGTAATATGCATCTCAGACTGTTACGTCTCCAATGATCTCCTGTGCTAATCAACAAGTCTACAGCAATCTCTTGTTTACCTCTCTGGGTCTTCCTTGATCAACTCTACCATCTAAAAATCCTGCATACCCTCAAGTATCCTGCCACACTGACCTCACCTGTTATATTCACCTGCCATACTCACCTGCTTGCCATTCAATGCCATTCCACTGTCAAACAAACTCAACTTATCTGTATGCTCACCATTGTCCTCTCCTGAGTCTGCTTTGGGTTCAATATCATTATTGGGTCTGGGTTTTCCATAACAAAAATGACATATTCACCAATCTTTCCATTACTGCAGAAATAATGCTTCTATAAGAAATATTACATTAAACCTGCAGCCTTTATCACCACTAGGCTGCGACAACAAAGTCGACCAAAGAAGCATATGCTTTTATATGTCATGACCAGAAACTGTATGACAAATTTGTTCTTTATATTATATTATAGTATATTAACAAAAAAATATGTGACATTTTTATGGTTGGTCAAAAAAAATTATGTATTTTCACTCATAAAATTGTATGACCTGGAATTGTTAAAACTACAAAATTTATATAAAGGTGACTTTCAAATAAGACTGACAGGCTGACAGTTTATGGTGTTCCCCTAATTTATATTAGAAATAATTATACCATTTAGAGTATGCAAATAAAATATGCAAATAAACAGCTTTTACAAGCGTCAGGCAGTGAGTCAGCTAGGACATAAAAACATTCCTCTAGCAGAGCTGAACCAACAGTTGCAGTAAAATCTTTATACCATTGCAAATTATTGGACACTATTACATGATGCAAGTCAATATACCATTTGGCATCTGTCTGCAGATCCAATGCTGTTACCATAAAAGTACTGGACAGTTTTATTGCTTAAATGGTTCCCTTTGTACGTTGTATGAGTGTAACGTTTCACCCAGCCATCTACTAAAGTTAGTAATAAGGGTGACAGTGATATCTAATTTCACTTGATCGCAATGATTTCTCAGTATCTGTGTCATAAACTCTTGCATTTTTAAATGGTTGTAAAAGATCCACTTGCCCACTATGGCTTACAATGGACAGACTACAATGGAAACAAATTCCTTGCCAACATCAAGCTATATTTCCGATCTCATTTGTCCGAATGATACTCCCCCCTTCCCTCAGCCAATTACTGAGAAATGATAAACCTGGCATTTCTTCAGAGGTCACCGAGGCAAATGAAGAGAGCTCATCAGACAAGCAGGATGTGCTGGCGTTATGTGTGAACCATCATTGTGTATTAGGGTACCAGCAACTCAATCACATCGCTTGCCCTCGAGGCAGACGTTTGGCCCTAAATGACTTCCGAAGGAACATGAAAGTTGGATTGAAGTGCCTGACACACAGAGATAATGACATTTTGTGTGCACAATATGAAATCTACAAAATTAAGAAACCATACTTGGTTTCAAGAGGCCAGGCTGTCATTGAGCTTTGCATGTTATGTTCGCATATACCGCAATTCTGAGGGCGTAAATTGAGGTTTTTGGACAAGGGCAAGCTTGATTGCCTTGCGGATTAATGATGTTGTGCAGCTGATTTGCGTGTTTAACACTAGATGACCTTACTTGGCTTCGCTAAATAATCCTTCGGCGTCACTCTAAAGGAGATTTTTGTTTCATCAGCCACTGACTGTGTGGCTGCTCACCAGCCATTTGAACTGATGACAGGTCTAATCTTCGAAAAGATTAAAGGAATTGTCTTGAATTTGCCAGGATCACCTTGTCAGAGCAGAACTAATTAGAGCTACTTGCTAAAGCTTGGATTTCAGCGTCTGCACTATAAAAAACACTGGGTTAAAAACAACCCAATTTATGTGCGTGTTTAGTCCGAGCCAGTGTTGTTTGTTCTGTGTTATAACTTGAATAATCCTTAAAATAAAGTATTCAAAAAAACAACCCAATTTTCAACCCCAAATTATTGGGTAAATATAGGACAGAGCACATGTTGGGTTAATTTTACCCAGCATAATGGGTTAATTTAACCCAGCATAGTTGATTCATTTTTACTATAATATTAGCTTATTTTTTTCTTTCTTTTTTTTTTACTTCATACATGAATTAATGTCTATGGATTAACTTATATCTATATATTTTATATAGTTTTTAATACATATTGCCAACATTTAAGCTTTTAAACAAATATTAGAAGTAAGAATTAAACATTTAGAAGTAATTCAAGTGTAATCGACCAGTCTCTGTTGTCCTGTTTCCACCGTAACAGTGCTGGATTGTGTGCCGGAGCTTCTATTATGTTCAACGGGGGAACTTCTAACTTTAGACCGCCGTCCTGTTTCACTCATAGCATTTCAATATGCAGTGACTGGCTCCATAACCTGTCCATAAACAATCAGTGTACAGTTCTGAGAACATATTTTAACATCAAAAGTATTTATATTCTGCATCTTTTTGAATAAAATCATAAGATTTTATGCAAGGCATCAGGCATTTCCATCACACGAAAAGACCAGCGCGACACTCGTTTAGGTAACTCACATCGAGCCCCTGTATGTTGCTTTGCATAAGATTAAATGATATACAGCACAATAATGAATTTATAGATAAAATAAAATGTACACAAACCTGTATTTTACCGAAGACATGCACCAATTTGACGGAGCTGCACTGCTCCTCGCAAAAACCCCAGCGATAAATAACTCAACCCTGGGTTGTTACATCTGACCCAGGATCTGGGTAACACAAAAACTACCCAAACACTGGGTTGTTAAGTCTGACCCAGGATCTGGTTAACACAAAAACTACCCAAACACTGGGTTGTTACGTCTGACCCAGGATCTGGTTAACACAAAAATGCCTTGGTTACGACTGTAACCTCGGTTCCCTGAAGAGGGAACGAGACGCTGCATCGATTGACGCTAAGGGAACACTTGCGTGATGATGTCATGAAGCACATGTGAAATCAGTCCAATAGTGTGAGGAACGTCAGAAGCGGGTGACATCATGAACCAGGAAGTTATAAAGCCTGCCCAAAACAAAGCCGCGCTAGCTTCAATAAAGTCTGAAGTAGCCGCTCTGACAGGCACGTAGGAGGTATGGCAAGGTGACGCAACGTCTCGTTCCCTCTTCAGGGAACCGAGGTTACAGTCGTAACCAAGGCGCTCCCTTTCAAGGGAACTCGCGCTGCGTCGATTGACGCTGAGGGAACGTCTATACCAACGGCACCATAGTGAGAAGTGTCTGTCCAGTGTGAAATCGAGTGAGCAGCACTAGGACGTGAGCACCTGGGACCCTGGTGTAGAGGACCACCCCGGCGCATCACAAACGTCTTGAAGCACAACTCCTGACATAAGGGCCTTAGAGGCCGCCATACTCCTAGTAGAATGGGACCGGACAGCCACAGGAGAAGGCTGTCCGGCCGACTCACAAGCCTGTGAGATAGCCTCAACCACCCACTTGCTCATCCTTTGCTTAGATGCAGGGGCCCCTTTATTGGGGGGACCAAAACATACGAACAGCTGTTCAGATTTACGCCACAGGGCAGCTCTGTGGACATAAGCATCTAACGCCCTAACTGGGCACAGCAAATAACTTTTCTCCTCGTCCGGATTTTGGAAAGGTGGAGGACAGAAGGCCTGTAGCACAATAGATCTAGCTACGTTAGTAGGGACCTTCGGAATGTAACCTGGTCTAGGGTGAAGGAAGGCCTTGACCATGCCAGGTGCAAATTCCAAGCACGAGGGTACAACAGACAGAGCTTGAAGATCTCCTATCCTTTTAAGAGATGATATAGCGTGGAGGAACAATGCCTTCAAAGTTAAAAACTTGGCAGGAACCTCCTCCAAAGGCTCGAAGGGAGCCTGGGACAGGCCCTGGAGGACAGTGGCCAGATCCCACGTCGGCACCCTAGTGTGAACTACAGGCCTCAGCCTCAAAGTACCACGGAGGAAACAAGACACCAACGGATCTTTACCTACAGACATTCCACCCAGAGGAATGTGGTAAGCACCAATGGCCGCCACATAAACCTTTATGGTGGAGGGGGATAGACCTGCAGTGAACTGCTCCTGCAGGAACTCCAGCACTGTACCAACCGGGCAGTTAACTGGGTCCTGCTGATGGTCTCTACACCAAGAAGTGAAAGCTGTCCACTTCAGGGAGAAAAGTTTCCTCGTGGAGGGAGCTCTGGAGTGTAGAATGGTCTCCACAACCTCGGTTGAGAGACCTGACCTTATGAGCTGGGCCCCCTCAGAGGCCAAGCCCACAGGTTCCACAGTTCTGGACGGGTGCGAACAATCGAGCCCCCTGCTTGGGACAGAAGTTCCCTCCTGACAGGTAACTGAAGTGGAGGCCCGTCGAGGAGAGATACTAAGTCAGGAAACCATACTCGGCCCAGCCACCGCGGGGCTATCAAAGTTAGGCGTACTTGGTCCCTGTGAACTATCTCCAGAACTCCCGGGAGCAGAGCGATCAGGGAAAAGGCGTACAGACGCAGCCTCGGCCACGCCTGTACCATAGCATCCAGCCCCAGGGGAGCTGGATGCGTGAGGGAAAACCAGAGTGGACAGTGAGACAACTCTCGAGACGCTAACAGATCCACTTGTGCCCGGCCGAACACCCTCCATTCCCCGGGCCTCAGCCCCTGTCTCGACAGGATGTCTGCTCCTATATTCTGGGCCCCAGGGATATAGGCCGCTTTGAGTGAGAGAAACTTCCCCTGGGACCACAGGAGGATCTGGTGCTCCAGTTTGCAGAGTGGACGCGAGCGCAGACCCCCCTGGTGATTTATGTAGGCGACCACCGATGTGTTGTCTGTGTGGACGAGCACATGATGGCCCCTGAGGTCTGTGAGGAAATTCTTGAGGGCAAGAAAAACTGCCAACATCTCCAGGCGATTGATGTGCCATGAGAGATGATGGTCCCTCCACAGGCCTTGAGTTGAGCGACCCTCTAGGATCGCTCCCCAGCCTGTGAGAGAGGCATCTGTCATTAGCGTCTTGCGACGACCAGAAGCTCCCAACACAGGACCCTGGGATAGGAACCAAGGTTTCTTCCACATAACGAGGGCACGTAAGCATCGCCGCGTTGCCCCTTGGGGAGAACCCTTTGGTTCTGAGCCACCACTGTAGGGGTCTCATGTACAGCAGTCCAAAAGGTATCACGTTGGATGCTGCTGCCATCAGACCCAATATTCTTTGAAACTGTTTCACAGTGAGTGATTGGCCTAGCTTTACTCTCTTTACTGCTGACAGTATGGACTCTATACGTGCCGGTGACAGGCGCGCTTGCATCGACATTGAATCCCATACCACGCCTAGAAAAGTGGTCCTCTCTAGTGAAGAAAGTACACACTTTTTGGCGTTCAGCCGTAACCCCAACCCCTTCATGTGTGCGAGAACGACATCTCGATGCCGAACCGCTAACTGATGCGACTGAGCTAAAATCAACCAATCGTCGATGTAGTTCATAATGCAAATCTCCTGCAGGCGCATTGGCGCCAGAGCTGCATCTACGCATTTCGTGAAGGTGCAGGGTGATAACGCTAGACCAAACGGAAGAACTCTGTATTGGTATGCTTTTCCCCCAAAAGCAAACCTCAGGAACTTCCTGTGATATGGAAAGATGGAAATGTGGAAGTATGCGTCCTTGAGATCTATCGTGACAAACCAGTCCTCGGACCTGATCTGTGGCACGATTTGTCTCAAGGTTAACATTTTGAACTTTAGTTGCATGACTACCTCGTTCAGCACCCGAAGATCAAAAATGGGACGCAACCCCCCTTCCTTATTTGGAACTATGAAATACCAGCTGTAAAACCCGGTTTCCCTGTCCAAGTGAGGTACATGTTCTATGGCACCTTTCTCTAACAGAGCTTTCACTTCTTGTTCCATTACCAGAACCGGCTCGGGGCCCACAACGGTGGGTAGGACCCCCATAAACCTGGGCGGGCGAGACCCGAACTGTATTTGATAACCTTTTTCTATCGTATGCAGGACCCAACAAGAAACATTTGGCAGTAGCTTCCACACTGCCAAAAACTTTTCTAGAGGTACCATCCTCTCAAGAATGGCTTCTGATTTTTGTTGTGCTGTCAGTCCAGCGCCCTGTAACGGCGAACCGGCAGGGAACGACCGAACTGACTGCTCTAGGACCCTCCTTGGAGGGGGCGGGCATCCCAGGGCCACTACGTTTCCGGGTGGACCCTGAGATATGTGCTCATAGGAGACCACTGCGCCCTGTAACACCGGAGGTGGCAGGGTTGGCAGAACGTTCCCCGGAGGGCACCGAAGGTAGGTGGGCACCGTATACTGAGGGGTACACCGGTTCACTTCGGGGAGGACTGCCCCCATCGGCCTGACCCCTCGGGCGTCAGGATCTTTTCCCCGCAGCCTTCTTGGAGATAATGACGGTCCGCAGATCCATCTTACCCCTCGAAGGCTGCGGCAGATTGCGCTTCCCCGTCCCCAATTTTTTTGAGGGGGAGCACAGGAAGCCACACTCTGTTTTTGTGTGGCACTGTACGAAGAGCTGGCTTTAGATGTTTGGGGCTGCTCTCTGTGGTCAGCAGCCCCGGAGATATGTGAGCGGCGGGGGAGGAGCTTCTGGAATGCGACCGCCTGTTTCGATGCCTCCTGGAACCTATCGACAACCAAGTTCACGCTGTTGCCGAAAAGGCCCATGGGAGACAGGGGTGCATCCAAGAGAAAGTTCTTGTCTTTTTCTTTTATAGAACTAAGGTTTAACCAGAGATGCCTCTCAGTAGCCACTAAGGCTGCCATAGAGCTTCTGATTGATTTAGCCGTCTCCTTGGTGGCCCTAAGAGACAAATCTGTGGCCTAACGCAACTCACAGACAACGTCGGGCCCAATACCCCCGCCCTCATCCAAATCACTAAGCAACTCAGCCTGGCAGGCCTGCATTAGCAACATGGTATGAAGGCATGCTGCAGCCTGACCAGCCGCTGAGTATGCTTTACCCACTAGCATAGATGTAGTACGGACTGGCTTAGTGGGTAATGCCGGGGCCTTTAGGGAAGATGCCGACTCAGGAGAAAGATAGCTAGCAAAATTATTTTCAGTTTTAGGCATCTCACCATAACCATGCTCCTTATAGTTCATTATAGAGGAATAATTGGAGGTCTGTGAACTATAAACTCTATGTGGCACCGGTTTCTCCCATGATCTCCACACCTCAGGTGATCTCCACACCTCAGTGTGGAGATCAGGGAAAAATGGCAGGCCCCGGCATTGAGGTTGTGACCGAGTTGGCAGGAAGCGTTCGTCCAGCTTGCTCTTAGACCGAACGTCCTGCTTATCTGTGGGCCAGTCGATGTTTAAACGTTCTACAGCCCGCGTCACAACCTCAACCAGCTCTTCATATGCTTGTGACTGAGGTGGTGAATCCTCATTTTCTCTGATACTAACACTCTCCAGATCCTCAGAACTGGAGAGCTGCATCAGAGGTGCCTCAATCGAGGCGGAAGTAACCGCAGCGCGTGCTTCCAGACCCAGAGAGAAGGCACTGGATCTATCAGGTGAAGGCAGAGATAAAGCTGGGCCCGTCTCTAACCCCACTGATAAATCCATTTGCGAACCCCAGGACTGCAATCGCAGCTGTGCCTTGGCAGCAGCGGGATCAGAGCCCTGGGAAGCGCGAGCCTGAGCATCCTCGCGAAAGAACAGCAGGCGGGATCGGAGCGTCCGCAATGGAAGCAATTCACAGTGCTCACAGCCAGCGCCCTCGAGCGCTGACCGTGCATGCTCCTCTCCCAAACATGCAACACACAGAGTGTCCCCACCCGTAAGGAAACGCAGACAGGGGTGCACACACATTCTAAACTGCTGCTTATTCACCATAGTGTTTTTATTTAGCTTTATTTTACTGAACTAGAAAAAACACTTGAAAAACCACTGAACAGACTTAACACAGAGCGCTACTGAAGACACAGACGCTAGCACGGCTTTGTTTTGGGCAGGCTTTATAACTTCGTGGTTCGTGACGTCACCCACCTCTGTCGTCTCCTCACACTATTGGACTGATTTCACATGTGCTTCATGACATCATCACGCAAGCGTTCCCTCACTGTCAATCGACGCAGCGTGAGTTCCCTTGAAAGGGAACTACCCAAACACTGAGTTTTTACATCTGACCCAGGATCTGGTTAACACAAAAACTACTCAAACACTGGGTTGTTACTTCTGACCCATGATCTGGTTAACACAAAAACTACCCAAACACTGGGTTGTTACGTCTGACCCAGGATCTGGTTAACACAAAAACTACCCAAACACTGAAAAAAATGACCCAAAAGGCTCAACCCAGGATTTGGGTAGAAAAAATAACCCAAGCTTTTTTAGAGTGTGCTACACCTTTAAAATGCCACGTACTTCATCAGTTTTATCAAACCTTTTTGAAGGACAGTGGAGCAAGTTCAACTTAGAAAAATAAATACAATTTGGAGGTAGTCATAAAATATTCAGGAAAGACCTTTTCTCTACAGAAAGAATTAGTCAATGTTGTGGGGTCACTGTAATTGATGTATTATTAACATGAAGGAGCTGAAATAAAAAGCTTGATAATTTACTGTAGATTAATTTAACATGATACAAAATAATTGAAACAATAAAAATATGAAGCACAATAAAAACAGGAGGTTACCATTGCTTATTTTTTTTAAAGTGAAATAGGAACTTTTATTCACTAGATATATTTTGAAGTCATGTAAATTTCCTAGCAAAAATTATTGTTGTACTCTCATTTCACTCTCATTATTCTCTAGACATACAGACAGATAGATAATCAGCAGACTGTCAGAAAGTTATTAAGGAAGCTTATTGTTTTAATTACCTCTTTTTTCATGGCTACGGTTACCCAGAAGCTCCATGAGCTTGAGACTGATTCTTTGTGTGGCTCATTTTCACCCTGATTTACTCTTTGTCATGGATATTATGTTGTAATTTTCATTCAAGGTGGAAATTTGATTTAAAACAATTCTCCCAGCTGAGGCTCTGTTTCTATCTCGGTGATTCATATTATTTAATAACATACTCGGAAAACTGTCTAGATTTGCCTGCATTAAATTTCACTGTCTGTCTTTGGATGTCATATGGAGGATATTGAATGTTTGGCTGTATTTCAAATGCTAACATGTTTATTCCCCCTGCATTTTCTTTTCATCAGCTTGTTTGTCATGTCTATGCATATGAATCTTTTATATTGATATATACATCCTAAATTCTGTTTCATATATATATATATATATATATATATATATATTGATTGCACCAGCTTGCATTATTCCTCTTAGATATTTATTCAAAAAATATTAAGTCCTTTCTGAAGATGTTATGAACACGTTCTGCCAACCAAGGCAGCAAATAATGCTAATGATAATTATATTCTTTTATACTAACTATGACTATAACACAGCTAACTCATAATTTGAACCATCAGTTCTGAAATGCTCAAGACCATACATTACATGCCTAAAATATTATTTTTTGGTCATGTTAAGTTTCGCTCCCATTGTTCCAGTTTCCAATATATTCCCCAAGTCTGACTCATACGAGAGCTCTTAAGTTAAAATGTCACCGTTTTCAAAGGTCAGTCATCCACTTACCCAGAAAAGACTGTAGTTTTGCCTGGTTAATTGGTTTACATCTCAGGGACTCCCTGGCACACTAGTGCTAGAGCGCTGCAATGCTATTAATGAATCTCAAACATGTTTTAAAAGACAGAACAATCTAAATAAAAAGTTTAGTGCAATAGTTAGAATGAATTCCATGTTGGTTCAAGCTGGTTAGACCTGGTATAGCTGGTGGACCAGCATAGTATTGCTGTTCTCAAGCAAAACTGTGCTGATACCTTTATGCAGGGCTCGACATTAACGCTTGTCCGGGACAAGTGGATTTTTTGAAGGGGCAAGTGAAAGAGAATTTTACCTGCCCGACCAGACAAGTAGCCTGATTAAAATGTCAATAACAAAAATAACTAGGAGTCACCAAAACGCGAAAATGATTCTGCATTCATTTAGTGTAGTGTACTGACGGTAACAAGGTTGCGCTGTTGAGGCTCGCGCAGCCTCATGAGGAGAAATTGCAACAAATGAGCACAGCTTGTACAAATAAACTCAGTTAACTTACTGTGGTAAAAATTCTAAATGTGGATTTTTTTATATTTTTAACATATGATACAGTTAAGCAACATCACACGACCAAGAGTGCTGAATACCATCACGATTGAAAATGTGATACTGATTTCATTTCATTGTTTGAATGAATGACTCACTCATTAAGACGGTCACCTGCCGCCACCTACTGGCGGGTTAGTTTCATGCCTAAAAGTATCATTCTTTCAAACAAATTTTTCAGTGCAAATTATTTAATTTGATTGGTAACAGCCCTATAGTGTCTTATTATTCTAATTGAATTCATTGATCAAATTTAAGAATTTAAAATGAAAGATGAAGCATATATTTAAAAAATATATATATTTTTATATTTCATTTATTTTTATTATACATTTATAAAGGTAAAAAAATCATAAATATGTAGATTTAAATATGTCAAAGCTGACTGAACACTGGTGCTTCAGAATAAATTATATTTACAACACAAAAAAATCCTTTTTTTTTTCTCGGACAAGAAATTGTTTTACTCTGGAAGTGAATGACCGATTTACTTTACAAGCACGAGAAAAGGGTTAATGTCGAGCCCTTCTTTATGCGGTGTTTTGTGACCATTCCAGCAAACTTTAAGTAATATCCCCCAGAAATAAATTATATCTATTTATATTTTATGTTTGTGTCTCTATGCACATATTGCTCTTCATATCCTTATAAGAATATGGGGGAAATGTTCATCTTTGTTTTAAAATAATATATAGAGTTTTATGTTTGAGTGACATCATTTCCACTTACTGAATTGCCCAATCGCGTCGCGCTCTCGTTAGAACAGCTTTGGATTTGAGCGAGACAGGTATGTTGCAAATGATCTCTGTAATAAAGGATTAAAATATAACATATTAAGTCAAGATTTTGACCAATATCGGTGTTTGACATGTTTTAATTATGGACTGAGTCACTTGGTGTGTTCGAATCTCGTTATTTATGTGTATATTCAGAGTTTTGTGTTAACGATCTCTTTATGAGTTGGTTAAAGTTGCCGCCCGGCCGCCATTTTAAAGGGCGGGATTCTTTCTTTGGTAATATGGTTCTTAAATATAATTAAAAGGGTGGAGTACGCTCATAAAATATAATGCAGTTGATATATTTATATATAGTATATTTTCTTTTTATGTCTAAATTGTGTATAGTGTGTTATGTCTATATATAGAACATTATGTAAACGACATTTTCTACTGAAACTTTTTTATGAAGGATTTGTTTACTCCAAAATTCACCATGATGCACCCAAATGAACTGATATTGATAGATCCACTGTATATCTATCATTATTATCCTATTTATTACCAACCTAAATGTTATTTAAATCTGGTTTACACAGCAAAGAAATAGTGTCACTTGTTTTACTACTTTTTCTTTTCAATCCAACAGCCCTTACAAAAAAATAAGTATACTTAAAATCGATTTTCTAAATGTTGATAACAATGTTGACGGAACGCAAAAGGTGCAACTCTGAAGGGCAGCGCCCGGACCGTCTGTGGCGTGCACATAACAGAGACACATTATGGCTGAGCGAGAAATCCGACTGGCACCCTCTGCATTAAAAGCTAGCGTATGGAAGCACTTTGGCTTCTATGAAGTTAAAGGGGAAAATGACCTGGACAAGAGCCACACTATATGCCTGTTGGTTCTTTGCAATGTTGGGACATATTCTGGCAAATGTAACCTTCCTGTTGACTTGTAAAATCACTTCCATTTGTTTTATATTATGGGTCATTACAAATACTTTGCTTTAAAAGTACCAAGTGAGAAAAAAGAAAATCTGTATAAAAAAAAAAAGATGCATCGATAATCGTTTTATCATCGCATCGCAGCCCTCTGAATCGTAATCGATTTGAATCGTGAGGTGCCTAGAGATTCCCACCCCTAGTAGTATCAATGTACTAAAATGGCTCGTTTCCACTGAGCGGTACGGTTCAGTACGGCCACGTGCCTAAGCAAGAAGAAGATCTGCTGTATGTCGTCCACTGTTGTTTACTGTGTCGCTTTCTTCTTGGTGCGAAAATGACATTGATCGCTACACCACGCCTGTCCTAAGGGTACTGTTGGCGGTGGAAACGCAAGCCGAATCAGGGTTTACGGTCCCAAATCGTACTGTACTGTACTGAACCGCACCGCACCGCTGTGTACTATTTCAGTTCTACTTGGGACTACTAAATTGGCCCACTTTTTAGTATATAAAAGTTTACATTTAAGTATACTTTAAGTGTAACAGTAAACTTTGAGTACACAACTAGTTTACAACTACGCTTTTCGTTTGTACTGCAACTATACTACAAGTGAACTTACAGGTATACTGATTTGTTTACAGGTATACTGATAGTTTACTAGTTAAATACTTGTATCACATTTAATAGTTAATGAAAGTACACTTTGAAGTAATCTACTAGTTTATTAGTTTTATACTGCAAGTATACTTGTAAGTTTTCTTTAAGTGCACTTAACATCATGCTTACTATTTATATATCATTTTACACTAAGTATACTACTATGTTCCTATTTAGGTATAATTTTTTTTTATACTTGAAATATATATATATATACACTCACCTAAAGGATTATTAGGAACACCTGTTCAATTTCTCATTAATGCAATTATCTAATCAACCAATCACATGGCAGTTGCTTCAATGCATTTAGGGGTGTGGTCCTTGTCAAGACAATCTCCTGAACTCCAAACTGAATGTCAGAATGGGAAAGGGGCCGGTCTGAGTATTTCACAATCTGCTCAATTACTGGGATTTTCACGCACAACCATTTCTAGAGTTTACAAAGAATGGTGTGAAAAGGGAAAAACATCCAGTATGCGGCAGTCCTGTGGGCGAAAATGCCTTGTTGATGCTAGAGGTCAGAGGAGAATGGGCCGACTGATTCAAGCTGATAGAAGAGCAACTTTGACTGAAATAACCACTCGTTACAACCGAGGTATGCAGCAAAGCATTTGTGAAGCCACAACACGCACAACCTTGAGGCGGATGGGCTACAACAGCAGAAGACCCCACCGGGTACCACTCATCTCCACTACAAATAGGAAAAAGAGGCTACAATTTGCACGAGCTCACCAAAATTGGACAGTTGAAGACTGGAAAAATGTTGCCTGGTCTGATGAGTCTCGATTTCTGTTGAGACATTCAGATGGTAGAGTCAGAATTTGGCGTAAACAGAATGAGAACATGGATCCATCATGCCTTGTTACCACTGTGCAGGCTGGTGGTGGTGGTGTAATGGTGTGGGGGATGTTTTCTTGGCACACTTTAGGCCCCTTAGTGCCAATTGGGCATCGTTTAAATGCCACGGCCTACCTGAGCATTGTTTCTGACCATGTCCATCCCTTTATGACCACCATGTACCCATCCTCTGATGGCTACTTCCAGCAGGATAATGCACCATGTCACAAAGCTCGAATCATTTCAAATTGGTTTCTTGAACATGACAATGAGTTCACTGTACTAAAATGGCCCCCACAGTCACCAGATCTCAACCCAATAGAGCATCTTTGGGATGTGGTGGAACGGGAGCTTCGTGCCCTGGATGTGCATCCCACAAATCTCCATCAACTGCAAGATGCTATCCTATCCTATCCAGTGCATCCTTGTAAATATATATATATATATATATATATATATATATATATATTTGAAGTGCATTCCTTTTTACACTACCAGTGGACTAGACAAAAATTCACACTCAGAATAAGGAATATGTTTTCTTTATAAATCAGTATTTTCAAACAATGTACGTTCATAAGACAGTATGTAAAACTATGTGAAAAAGTATTTAATATGTTACTCAGTCAAAAGAGTAAACACAAGCCAAGTATACTTAATACTTAATAATTATACTTTTAAGTATATCTTGATCAAAAGATTGAGTACAAGTATAGGCCAAATATACTTAGACTTTTCTGTCAGTAAAAGTCAAGTATACTTAAGTGTAATTTTAAATGTATTTCATGGAAGTACATAAAAAGTAGACTGAAAGTATCCTTGCTTATTTTTAGTTTAAAAGTATACTAATAGCACTCTTGAATAAACGTCTTTTATGTTAGGGAGAGTCTGAATTTTTCATCATTCAATTGATTCACGGTTTACTGGTCCTGTTCTTTGACCCATGTTTTTTTTTTTTACTTGCCTGTATTAATAACTAACAATATTTTCAGCTATTCTTGATAAGAGCTTATTCATTTTCTTCACATATTATTTTATTATTCATATTTTATCTGGAAGTCTCAGTTCCTCTTTAGATTGTGTAATGAGTTCTAGTAGATATTTAATGGTCATTTCTAATGCAGAATCTGCTCAGCTCTTTGTGCATTAACTGGACAAGCCCCCAAAAAAGCATAGTAATATCTCTTAATGCAGTAATCATTATTATACTCTTTCTCTCAGATGACACGTCTTAGATACAGACTCACTCAACGACTTAATTAATGGCTCTCTATCAGGAGTCCTCTAAAGACTTAAAGAATAAATTAGGTTAACGTATAATTAAAGAAATTAATATTTACAATATAAAAATAAAAACACTGTTGTGTGTCATATACAGCCTTAGCTGTAGGAAATACTGATGTGACAATTCTACAATTTGTTCAATCTGTTAACTTGTTCATCTTCCATTTAAGTCAATGTATTATGCAAATCATTCACTTATAGAGGTAAAAAGTGGAGGATCTTTATTACATACTTCAATCTTCTATCTAGTAAGTCTTTAAGTTAAATTTGTTAAGAAACATCTAGACAGCAAAACCTAACTGACAGAAAAGGATATAAATGCTATGTGCAATGCATTTATATATTTACGAACATTTAACATAAACAACATTCATGAAGTTTGCCCACAAAAAAAACATGTTTAAATGCATTTTCTCTGCCATCCACACATAATTACCTGCATGATTTACATTCATTCCGCCAGAAAGTTCTTTGATGACAGTGTGATTGCATTTTTATGAGACCAAACATACGGTTTAATATTCATTAAACACTCTATTGAGAGTCTTCAATGCCCTCGGAGGAGGTTGATGCAAGACACCGGTTCCTCCTAATGAGCTCAACATATCAATTTTACATCACTGTATCAATATACATGGGGCCATAAAGCAAGGTGCATAAAACACTCAGTTAAAGGCCAACACATTCGTGGTCATCAGTATGACTTTTAAGGAAATCGGGCCGTGTTTCTTTTGCTGGTGAGGGGAGGAAAGATTGAGCATGTCAGCAATCTTTATGCCATGATAGCAGGTCATTAAGAAGGAGTCGGCACATGACTGACAAATAGATTAAAGGAAAATGTCAGCGCTAATATCCTAACCGCGTATTTATGGTTGTTCAATTGCCTGTTTGTCAGAATTCATTCTCTCCAAATTGCCCCACTTCAGTTTAGACATCTAAAGAGAGTACTGTATTGAATAAAGGAGCAGAGGGGATTCTCCCATCTCTTTCACAGCACATTTCACAGCATCAGGGCTGCCTCCGGCCATGATATTGAAAATGGCAGATGAGAAGAGCTCTTATGGAGCAAAGAGAGCAAACCTGAGTCGAGGTGGCACGTGAATGGCATGTCGAACAGCAATGACTTTCTCTTGACTCGCTGAAAGTATCCGGACTGCCGGGCGAGTCCTCTGAGTGTTGTGCTTCCATTGACTGACTGTTCTGTGTATCTCTCAGGAATATCCTGCATTATTTCTCTCTGCTGTGTTTTTCCCAATGCTGGGAGACAACAAAGAGCGTGGGACTGGAGACAATGCTGCAGTCATTTGCATGGACCTCAAAACGCTTTTCACTTTCGGCCAATGTCATAATAGGCACAATCTTATTTGAGATGTAAGAACACATTGCAGATTGATCGCAGTAATGTCTCGGACCGTCATTTGTGAAGCTAATGGACTGAGGTTCAAGCCACAACAGTCGATAACGCCGCTTCTCGCATTCACTCCAAAATCAATGTGCATCTCCACTTGGGTCTTAACCTACATCAAGCCCAGAGGATCCGTCAGAAGAGTTTTGATCTGCTGTGAATCACATATAAACTAATTATTGACTGATCGGACCTGGCTTCATCTAGCAGCTGATGGCTGACGGACGGTGTATACAATTCCATTCAGATTCCCTCTGAAAACGAGCGAACAATACCGCGGCAATTGACGATAACAAGCGACAGACAGCTCGCTATGTTCTAATAACCTCAGGTCACTCGCTCATCCTTGTAAATTGTTCATGTATAATGAAACCCATTGTTTATTCCTGCTGCAAAACAACATAATTACGCGATTCGTTTTCTATGGGCTTCAAACGCTCTTTCTTAGCTTGGCAATTTGAAATAATGCAAAATCAATGAGGGAGAGTTCAGGTGGAAAATGAGAATATCTAGGTGCTGTAAAGGTGAGCTCACTGTGCATCATCTCTCCCTTCATCATCACTTTAAGTAGTCCCAATGCACATCCTGTCTCTAATTAGCACCACTAGGGCTGTGAATCATTTGTAGCGCACTACGAAACAGACTCTGTTCAGAATGGCTGGGAACTCATTTACTGCCCATAAAGTGACAGGGGAAAGTTTCATGCATGAATTGATGGAAGTTGTTGCATTATGTTTTTGACTTTTTTTTTTTTTTTTTCTTCCATTTCAGCAATTTCAAAACTCTTAAGTAGCAAAGTTAGCTGAAAGTTGGTTTATTTCTAATAATGAGTCCTCAGCCAGTGAGAAGACGTGCACCTTAATTTTCCATCTGAATTCACTCTAATTGATTTTTTTTTTTTTTTATGCATAAAGGGGTCTTAACATGAGGAAGTTCATTTGAATGCATCATGAAACCTTCTCAATTCTATTTAATCTCTAGATTTTCATATCTCTGTCTCTGCAGAGTTGATGGAACTAATGCTAATAATGTGTCTCAATGTTATCATCCTAGATTTTAGTGCCAAAGTCAAATCCATTTTATACACCTATGAGTTCTGTAGTATATCAATGCCGTGATAGCAAACAACCTAGAGAGATAGGAGATAGGCTACAAATATTTAAAAAAATAAATTAAAAAAAATTATCCTTTGGAGACCGACAGGTTAACAGCCTTGTTTGGCCACATTTTGATGTATTGTGCTGGCGGAAATCAGGAGTGTAACTCAGAAGGGAAACTCCCACCTGCACTGGATCTGTGTGGGACTCTCAAGGCGCAGTCAGGCCTGAGAGACCTCAGAGCAGAGACAAACATTTTTCACATCCCTGAACGAACACTAATCGAACATGTGCTGTCACAGAACTACCTACACAGCAGAATACAGAGTAGAAAAATGCCCAAGAAGGATATAATGGTCCATCTGTTTTTCTAAAGAAGACATGACATCATACCGCATGCGTCCATGGGGTCATGAACTTCTGTGCAGATGTATCATCAAGGCAGTCATGATGGGGTCACTGTCTTGAGAATTTCATAGTATTTTCTTTTTCTGTGGTGGGAATGATGGCATTTTATATATATATATTAGAGAGAGAGACTGGAGTAATGATGCTGAAAATTCAGCTTTGCCATCACAGGAATTAAAATAGTATTTTGTTTTTTTAATCAAAATGTATATATATTTAGGTTATTATAGTTTTAAATGTAATACAATAATAATTAACACTTATATTTTCATAGTTTAACATTGAGAATTAGGATCTGAGACAAGAAAATAAGTCATAAAATGCATCTGATAAAATGCACTGAAAAAAACAAGTAAAATGTACTTAATTTTTCAAGTTTTTGTGCACAGATTTAAGTGCATTTCACATATGGAATTAAGTAAAATCTACTAAACTAAGTTACGTAAAATTAACAAAGAAAATAAGTACCTTTAACTTGACCAGTTAAAGTTTGAGTAATTTCAACTTTGCAGTTGAAGTTTACTTTGCAATACTCCATTTCAAGTACATTTTACTCAAACAATATAACACTGAATTAAGCCATGCCAAGAGTATCCTTTACTTAGAAACATTTAAGTAAATGATAGAGTAGATATTGTGTACGACATATATTCTGAAGATAAGTAATGTGGTACCCACCCAAACAGAGATCTCAATACTTGATACACACAATAACAGTAACATTCGTTGGATCATTGTATGAATGTCACTTTGAGTAGAAAACTCCAGATGTCACAAAACATCTAACAACAAAAGCAATAATAAAAAAAGTGTAAATACAGCTGGAAAACACTGAAAAGGCAACCTTATTAATTATTCATGCCCCAGTGCATGATGGGAGCACCAGTAGAAAAGTTGGTTTTAATTTTACAATGCTGATATTTACACTTTAATGTCTGTACGCTTAAATTGAGTACTAATATAGAATTTACTTTGTTTTTTAAATTGTTGCCTGAAATAACTTATTCAGGTAGATATTACATTTGTTTTTTTCTGTAGTATTTACTTCACCACAGAATAATTTTCATCAGTGTAAATGAATCAAAAGCCAATTCACACTGCGCCGCCAGTCACCAGATTACGGCACGTAATTTCTCAGACATTCTAAATCTGATTCAGTGTGTTCAATCGGCGAAAACAAGCTCCGACAGACGCCAGCTGACTCCGACAGGTTGATCCGATAAAACCCGACGAAGTGTCTGTTGCCGTCTGTCGCTGCGGTGTGAATTGGCCTTCAGCAACTTTCCAAGAATGTTTTAATGTGATCTTCATATTAAAAAAAATAAGCATTTGAAATCTGTTGGATTTAATAAAACATCAACATCTGGGAAATAAAGCTGCCTAGAGTTGAGGAAACACCCATACACAAAGATGTTTGTGTGTGAATGTTTACCATAATTACACCTAAAATAAAACTCAACAGTATAGTAAACAACATGGTAGAGAGACATGAAGGATATATCGCGCACACAGACCCTCATCCATTGCCTTTTATTTCATTCAGTGAAAAGGCCCATTATAAGCAGTGCGCAGATTCTCCCTAACATTCTGCAGCGGCAAATATTCAGTGAATGAATTATAACGCAGGGACTTTCATTTCACATATCTCAATTGAATTAAAGTGCTTCTGCCTGGAGGATCATTAGCATCATCCTGGAGGCCTTCCTCGGTACAGTGGACTAACCCTCATTTACACTCTCATTGTGACTGAAATGCAGGTAAAATTGCAACATTTATCCGCCTCTGTTCCTTGTGACCCTGAGTAATTTCATCTTTGTAAGACTAATTCCAGGGGCTTTGAGGTACTACGTGACTTTCACCTCAGAAATCATTCCTTGTGATGAATTGTGTTGTTTTGCAAGTTGAGAAAGTACAACCAAGCAATCGACTGTAAGATAATGAATTCTGTCAGACTACTTTCGTGACAAGATTTCTGCATGCTCTACTTCTGGCTGCAAGCAGCTTTCATTTTGGATGGGAATTTGATAACTGCCCTTTCTTTAGGCAGTGTAGGGATTATTGCTTTAAAATCCCAAATGTGTGATGCATTATACAGTTGCTTGATGTATCAGACTCTCTTCAGAAAAGAGTTTTATGGTTTTTGTGCCTTTAATGGGATCAGATAATGACACGGAGAAGAGGGCGAAGGGATTTACATTCACATTTACAGTCATTTATCAGACACTTTTATCCAAAATGACTTAAAAATAAGCAGCATTGCAACAATTTTAGCTGCACACGCATCTTTCCAGCTGGTACTAGCCAAACCATAGAATTGTTTAATAGAAGTCATTAAAATAAGTGTTTTTTTTTTAAAGAAATGTGACTTTAAAAACTGAGAAATCAACTCTTTATTAGGTAAATGACATTCATATAAACAGCATATTAACATTGAATGTCACTGAGAAGCATACTCTTTTCTCTACCCACATTTTACACTCATCCAATGAAAAGCTCTTAAAGAAATCTTAATTCAGAGCTCAGTTACTGAGCATCAATATAACTGTCATGAGCAGGGCTCTCATCCAGCCCAGAATGATCACACTTCAGTCTGAAGCATCTTTCAGTATGACAGCAGGGAATCTTTAACCTCCAGCCTCAACTCCCTCATGAAGTCTGTCAGCCGCTTCAGGTGTTGAAGTGTGATCTCGAGGTACATAGATAAACAAACATTCAGTTTACATAAAAGGCTACTTACAACTAGATTACATTCTACTGGCAGTTTGTATCATATAGGGTAGCCTATTGACATATTTAATGAGTTAATAGTCATGTGCCTCAATGTAAAGTGATAACATGATATCTTTGCAAATCATTAGCTAATGATGAATAAAAGCAGACAACTGGAAGTGACATGGCTTTGACCCATTGTGGTAATTAGCACATTCATTTAAACTGTTAAAGGCACAATATGTAAGATTTTTGGATTAAAATATCCAAAAACCACTAGAACAATGTTATATTTTGTTGACTTGTGTACTTACCAAATGTTACCAAGAATGTTAAAATCCAGAGAAATAAGCAATTTTAACCAGGACACGGACCGTGTCCGTGCGTCGCCTATCAATGACATCATACCCGTGTTATCCTCGATTTCTGGTTTTATTTTATTTTGTAGAAATGCTGGAAACACCAAAGACTCTTTAATATATTATGTGTTTTATTAGATGGATGAGCAACTGTTTGGATCATTCATCGACAGAAAACTAATCATTATTATATAGCTCAACACAGTCTTATTGTTTAAATCTCATTTTCTTGATTTACCGCGACTTTACATGCCTAATATCGATCTAGCTCACTGCAGTGTGAACAAGTGCCTCTTATATATAAAAAATACATATTGTGGCTTTAATACTATATAAGGAATTAATGCATGACACATTAATATCGTTTCATATATGACTTAATCTATTAATCAGATTAATCAGATGTAAAGTGTTACCAATGCTTGTACTGAAAAGGTTTTGTTTGCTTATGCATATTTCAATTTTTCTTGGCAAGTTTCAAATCAAATATTTCCAGGGGGTCCTGCACCATCAGGCATCTGCCTTACTATATAATTTATATTTAAGCTCTATTCAGCTTTTCTTTACTTATCATCTTCTGATATATCGGGAAATGTCTACCCGAGAGTCATAATTAGAGAATTCATGCAACGTCTGCATTTGAATCAGCTACACTATATTCCCAGTCAAGTCATATGGCAAAATCAATAATAGCACTGATGCTGTAGAATTTACTTTTTAAGAATTAATATTTCTGAA